>CBVK0101782864.1:0-11937 GCA_900067695.1 Picea abies
TCTTCCGATCTCACTCTGCACGTAGTACCTTCTGCGTGGTGGCTTTTCTTACATAATTCCCTCCTGCCATTCCCTCATGGGATTTTGCTAAAATTCTTGGTCGTTCGTTCTCTAACATGTACCTTTGCAAAATGTTATCTGCGCCCATCTTGTATAAATGACCTGCAATCAGTTGATAGTCGACCGCACAAACTACTAAGTTCTTCTTCTGCATGGTGCTATATTCGTGCGACGCAGTACCTGTGATCAAGCAATGGATGATCTCTACGAAGTAATCATCAACAATTTGTACCAAGAATAAATGTGCATCTAGAAAGTTGTCTTCTAAATTTGTAGGTTCTTCTCCATTTGTGACCCTTGACAGGTGGTTAGGTCCTGCATTTAGTTTGCCTAGTTTAACTATTACTTCAAAGTTGAATTCTTGAAATAATAGTAACCATCGACAGATTCTCCCCCCCAACACTGGCTTCTTGACTAGGTGTTTCAGGGCTGAGTGATCTATGAACATCTGAAAGTGTTTTCCCAACAGGTAATGTCTGAACTTCTGTAGTGCATAGACCATGGCTAGGCCTTCCCTTTATATTGTGTTATAATTCTATTCTGAGTTTGATAACTTCCTTCTTGCAAACACTATCAGGTGATCCAAGTCTCCTGCTCCTGACTGCGCTAAGATAGCTCCAAGGGTTATCACTGATGCATCTACATGCACATGGAATGTCTTTTCCTAGTCTGGAAATACTAATATCGGTGTGGTGACCATCTTTTCCTTCAGGGTATCCAGACTGTGTTGACACTCATCGTTCCATTGATACTTTGTATCCTTTCTTAACAATTTTTCCATTAGTGTTGTGATCTGCGCATATCCTTTGATGAATTTCCTGTAGTATCCTGTGTGTCCTAACATCGCTCGTAGTTGGCAAACTATTTTTGGTGCTGGTAAGTTAACAATGACTGCGATCTTTGTTGGATCTACTAATAAGCGTTGTTTACATACTATATGGCCCAATAGTATCCTAAATGGTATCCAAAATATGCATTTCTTGATGTTCAGTGATATCTGGCACTGCCTGCATCATTCTAACATCAGTTGTAAAACTTCCACATGGTTTTTCAGCAGGCTATATACTGTCCAATCATCCAGGTATACTTCAAGAAACTGATGAATGAATTCCTCAAATGTTGCGATGACCACTCTGGAAAATATTGTTGGTACGTTCTTTAGTCCAAATGACAAGACTGTGTACTGGTAAGATCCCCATTCTATCATGAACGTGGTCTTATGTCTATCTTCCCGTGCTATCTTAATCTGATGGTAGCCCGAAAATCCATCAGTGAATGAGTAAGCTTCATGTCCTCCTACATTCTCTAACACTTCATCTATGAACGATGTAGGGAATGGGTCGTGTAGGCATGCATCGTTCAACTTCCTCAAGTTGACGCATATCCTGATTCCTCTTCCCTGTTTCTTGTCCCGCACTACTATCAGACTTATCCATTCTAACTCCTCAATTGGTTCGATGATGTTGACTTCGAGCATCCTATCAATTTCGTCTTTAACCTTTTTTTATATATAGGGTTTAGTGTGTAGGGTCATTGTCTGGTAGGTCTCGCGTCAAGTCTGAGTGGTGTCTTCATTTCTCCTAGTTCTTCGACTATACCCTTCATCTATGTGAATGTTATGGGAAAAAGGTCACTATATTTGCACAACAACTCTGTGATGCTTTCTATTGTTTTCTCATCCCATTAATCTCCAATGCTGGCCATTTTGGGTTGTTCCGTTGTCCTGATGTTAACTTTTTTTACCTTGATTGGTGCAGAAATGACTTCTGATTCTATGGGTGGTCCCTCCACATCTCTTTCGCCTTCTACTTTGTCAATCTGAATATCACGCGGGTCCTCTTCATCTGGTGCTTCCTCCTATACATGGTAACATGACAAGAGTTTCTTCACTGTCTGTTTATTTCATTGTTTCTCTTCTGTGATAAATTCTATTTCTGGTTCTTTGATGAATATCACTCCTCTGATCCGTTTGAGGGCTACGTCTATGTTGGGGTTCTCATGCTTGAATGAAAAAGTGATTATGAAGTTCTGTTGCAATGTCCTTCATGTTGTAGTTCCTTTGCTCAATTCCTGGTCTGTATACCAGTTAGCTGGTATGCCCTCTAAAGTATGTATGAAGTGATGAGGCCATTCCTCTAGTGGTGTCATTTTCCACCGTGTTTTGCACTTCTCCAAGTGTTCCACTGGTGTCCCTTGTCCTTCATACTTTTGTTGTTTGTTGTTTTCTTGTTCTGTGCTGAACCTTATGCACAGTAATCACTTACATTGATACTAGTCTATGATTGTCTCTTTATGTGCGCCCCACCATCTTGCGGGTGTGGCCTTTAGTGCTAAGTCAAGTGCTAACAATCTCTAATTCTGTAATACTTCATATTCATATTGTATCAAGAATGTTTCCAAATCATTTGGTCTGTGGAAACTAGGTGGTTCCCTGATTTATGTGCCTACCCACCTTACTGCTCGTTCTATTCTTGCACATCTTCTCGTGGATACTTTGTGTAGTCTCTGTTGCCAGTTTTCTAGTCCGGTGTCTGAGTCTGTTGCACATGAAGTAATTCTCCACCAACTGAGTACCTCATCTGTAGTTAGGTTTATGTAATCCTCATCGCGTGCAGTTGTTCTGTACAACTGATCGATTTCCTCTAAGTCTAGACAAGTGGGTTCTATGAACCTCTCCTCTTTGGATGGATCTAATGGTGCTATGACCATGTATTCTATGGATTCAAATGTCATTTTTTGGGTTTTCAAATTGATTATGACCTGGTTGTCAAATGCCCAATCCAGACCAAGAAATGACGGGTAAGGTGTTGTGCCATCTACTATTTCAATGACTTTGAAGTCTGCTTTAGTACACACTCCATCAAGATCTACTGTCACTCCTTTCAATCTACCTATTGGTAGGAACCTATGCTGGTTTGTTAGTTTCAATTGGACATTTGAGTATCCTAGTGTTGGCTCTCCCATGCATTTCCATGTCTTCTTTGGTAATACAATCACTTCGGATCCTAGATCTAGTATAATGTCGCTCATGTTGAAATCCCCAATGTTATTATTCAGTCTGAATTCCCTGCTTTTTCTTCTTCTTGTGTGTAGGTGGTTAACGGTTTTTGGTTCTGGCTTTTCTTCTGTCTCACTGCTACATTTCTCTAGTATGTTTTGTAGTATTTTCACATATGAAGGATCACTTAATACTTTCATGCATGATTTCAAAAATCCTTTGATTGTACTTACTTGTCCCATGGGATGCATTCCGTTGGTATGATCCAGTGAGGGAGACATCTCATATTATGGGGCTTCCTTGAATGGCTGCACAATTGAAGTCGACGCTGTGTCCTCCTTCTGAAATTCTTGTTTGGCTTCCTTAAAGGTCCCTTTTTCTTTTTTTGCGTTGAACTGCTTTCTTGGTTCAGTGTTCTTCTTTACCCATTGGTTTTGCGTTGGTTCCTATTCAACTGTGTCATTTTCTATTTTCGTTCCTCCATGAGTGACTATATTGATGTTTTGTTCATCATCCCTTACTTCGATTGAAATACACTGAACATTCTGATTGTTCTGATTCCTCTTTTCCTAAATATTTACTAGTAGTGTCAGACATTCCTCTGTATCGTGGTCCGATGCGCGACAATACATACAAGTTGCTGGTGGAAGTGGGCATTCTTGTGCATAATGTCCTGGTTGCTGACAATTGTGACATGTGACTGGTCCTCTACCTCATCTGAAACATCCTCTAGCTCGTCCTTCTCCTTTGTAGCCTGTTCGATCACCTCTCGACGCGTTATACTGTGGTGACTGATTGTACTACGTGGTGTTGTACTAGGGTTGTACTGGGTTGTACTGCAGCTACGCGTTATTGTATGGTTGCTATGTAGTATTATACTGCGTCTATGCAGTGTTGTAGGGAGCTGGGGCTTGATTGAACTGTGGTGCTGCTTGCCCAGTCATCATTTCGGCCTGTACCCTATATGCATCTAATGTTCTTTCCCACATCAACTCCATGGTTCTACAATATTTATCATCGTGGCCCACTAATTTGTAAAAGGTGCAGTATGAACTCTTTGGAACTGTCTAGTATTTCTACATCATCGTGCAGTGATAAGGGTCGTGACCCAGTTTCTTGCATATTTCGCACCATAGTCCTCCCTTTGGTAACGGATTTGGCATACCAACTTCCATATACTGCGCGAATGTTGGGCATTTGTTCTTGTGCTGTCATTTTTTCTTGCATGTGGTGCACCAAACGACTTCTCCTTTGTCCTTGTTCTTATTCTGGTTCCGCTGAAATGTTAGATTCTTCAAATCCTCCTTCAATTCTTAGATAGTTGGGTTCATCTACTGGTACTATTTCTCTTCTAGTTGCAAGGCTTCCTGCAGAGCCTCTTCTTTCATCTAAGACTTATTTTTTCATAAAGGATATTTTAAATGTGGTAATAGTGAGTTGAAAAATAGATGTCGATGTTGCATATTGATCATAAGGTATTTGAGCTTTCCCTTCAATCGCTTGAATCTATGATCAATCTCCCATACAAATTCTCCTGGTTTCTGTCTGATTTCGATCATCTCTTCATGTACTGATCCTATGAGCTTGGCTTTTGGAACTCGTTAATCAATAGCTTCTTAATGTCAGCGAGTGTCCTTGTCGTTCCTGGGGCACTGTTTGTGTCTGGACTCATGTACCAGTCTAGTGCGTGGTCTCTTAGCGTAATTGCTGGCTGCACGAGTTTGGTATCTTCATCAATGATTTGTTTTGCTTCCCATAGCTTTGCACAAATGAACAAATGCTTCTCAGGGTCTTCTGCTGCTTCTCCCCAAAATTTTGGTAAAAGGATAGTGGGATCGTGTCCTGCCATTCTGAATTCTGAACTACTACCTCCTACGCATGGTGTAGATACTTGACTAGTGCTATCTGAACTAGCTCCTCCAGTTGTTGCTCCATGTGTATATGTCCTTCCTGCTGTTAGACTTCCTCCAAAATTTGGTTGTCTAAATGGTGGTGTTCTCTTTGGTGTATTAGTCACACATGGGTTTATGGGTTCCACACTGACATTAATATGGACAGGATGGATGCCTTCTCCTCCCGTTCTTGGACCTCTTGTTTTCTTCTCATATGTTGCGCGTAGGATTTCCTCAATATTATCCACAACTTAGAGATCCTCTACCTCTTCCTCATCACTCACCAAGCCTTCCCTTACGGCTATGACTCTCTTCTTGGTATTCATTTTGTATTGGTAGGGTAATCCACTACGCATCTTTCCTGTTGACGCTAAGATCCACTTGATCTGGTCTTCGTCCATCATGATCAGGTCCAAGGGTTCCTCCTCCTGATTTCCTTTGTCCTTACCTCCTTCCATTTATCCTCTCTCTATCAGTGCTTCCTCCCCTTCCCCCATGTACGCAGGGAAGTTTAGCTGTCTGATTCCATTTTCATTACACCTTTGTTATATAGCAGTATCTTAATAGAAGTATAGAGTGATTGAATGTACCTTCCTTGAGGTCCATGTAGAAATTATTTCTCTACTGTGCTGTATGACTTTGCTATGTCAACTGTAAAATTTGTGATGAAGCCTGTCACAGTACTGTCAAGACAAAAGTCTACTGCATGGGTGAATTTGTTGTTCACTTGTTGTAATTGCTCAATCTGTACTGAAGTCCAATCTAGCTGTCGAATCTGGTTCGTCACGTGGTTATCCTTCAACCTTAGTATCCACTCCTGTAGTAGATGCAGAAAATCACAAAAAAAAGACTTCATGTAAATCAATAAATACATATTTATCTAGATATTTGTGAGGTGTGGTCCTAGGGTTTCTATTGTTTTTTTGTGAAAACTCTAGTTCTTTGGTTCTCAACCAACCTTCGATTTATGCTTTTGTGGGGTTCCATGGTGTCAACATTCCCTTCTAGTGGCTCATTGCTCTCTTTTTTTCTTCATTCTCTCTGTGCTCAATCTATCTCATCTACTCAGTCCTTTCTCATTACTATTAATGCGACAATTGAACCATTTGTTGGTTATCTATTACTTACTCTTCTTTCTTGACCATCTGAGTTATTGATCTAGGGTTCATTTATTTTGGGTTTCCAACAAAGACTCTAAAACTATCGGCCCTCCTGGTAAACCAAAAGGAAACACAATACATAGAATGCACTACGCAGTCTCACCCAAGATAGATTTAAATGGGTGGATGTAAGATTCAGGTGTTTACAACCTAGGATTGAGTATGAGATATGGGTTTATTATTCAGAGCCATGCACTACAAATTGTGATTGCAATCTACTTTTATTCACGGTCACACACTTATCTACCACAATTTATTTCTCAAGTAGCACAATCATATTCCATAATAATATATTAACTCATTCATCAAGCACAACAATTAACTACTAAAAGAAAAGTAAATATATTCATGCATTCATCACATTACACAGATATTACCATGGTTCACACCCTCCTAGGCTATGTCCACAGAGATTTGTCTCTTGGCTCTTTTATTATGGTAGTTCTGCATCTCCAGCGCCGCGCGCTTACACTTCTCCTCAGATGGGTAAGATCTATATGAGGCGAACTAGATCGCACCAGGATCCTCAGCCTACAATCTAATCCTCAGATCTTCCCCCTCTCCTATGTTCTTAGCTCAATAGCTTACAAATTAGTTTCATCACAATATTACATATCGCATCGACTCGTATATATTCAACATGAACAATAAAGAGACAAACTAATCAAGAACCAACCTTACAAAACAAAAACTGGAACTCTCTATTATACCTACGTATATATATTTATATCTATTGGGCTCTTCAACCATTTACAATGTGTTACAAAAGCCCTAACCCTACCAATGTTAGGTCTTCCTCCCATGCATGCGTGTTGTTCTTCCTCCCAGCTATCGCTTCCCTTGTGCACGCTTTCTTGCATGTGTGCGTGTTGTGTTTCCCTCCGTCTATGACTTCAGTTTTTGCATGCTTTCTTTCCACATGATCATCCTTCTTTCTACTTCGACCTGCTGCCAACACTTATTATTGACATTTTCACTTGTTTTGTTGACAAAGCGCTAAGTTTTTCTTCAATAAAGAGGCTATCATTAGATCATTTCAAATCATCACTTTTCCTCACTCATTAGTGGGGTACCACTTCTATAATTTTTGCTAGTTTAACCTCTTTGGCTCTTTCTCTTTCATGCACTAGCCTTGGAGTGTTAGAATAATAGGTGTGATCATTTCACCATAGAGAATATATCAATATTGTCTCCCAACCATAGGCACAAATGCTACCCTCGAGCACCTTAACCTTGACAAACAAAATAATTCCCGAAGAAAACCCTAGACCCAATAGCCAACCAAGGTAGTGTACCTCTCTCGAGAGGTAGCATACCAAGAAGAAATTCCAAACCATAACCAAGCATAAAGTCCAACCATAACGAAAGACTAAGTCACCACTGCAACAACTGCAACTCTCCTCTAGTCATGCACACCACTTGTACTTATGTAGTTGTAAGAGTGTGTGTGACAAATGAGCTATAGTGCCCTCTTATTTAGAGTCCTCCAGGTGACTTAACTGGTTCAACTTCTACTTCTGGAGGATAATAATTTAATATAAATTATTATCTTGAGCCGACTTGTCTTCTAAGGTTATTTCCCAACCTTCTAGGGTTTCTCTTGCTTCCCAGAATATTCTAGACTCGTCAAAGGTTACATGTAGAGGTTAATACCTCCCACCGCTACCATAATATCAACATGGAGG
Organism: Picea abies; assembly: GCA_900067695.1. Classification (NCBI taxonomy): domain Eukaryota; kingdom Viridiplantae; phylum Streptophyta; class Pinopsida; order Pinales; family Pinaceae; genus Picea; species Picea abies. Next base: position 7,796 of record CBVK0101782864.1, read on the forward strand.
AGGTTCTTTGTGGATGTGTTTCTCTTTTGGATGATAAATTCTGCAATTACAGTTTTGGTGTTCATGCTACTTGGAAGAAGTAAGTAATTTTCTGCAATTCTATGCTTCTTGTTAATGTCAAAGGTTAAATTGCTATCTTGTTGCAAAAATCTTTGTTTTGTTGAAACCATAAGAGGAAGACATAAGTGTTTATCTTCATCACAAAGTCATTATTGTCCAAATTTGTGAAGCATCCTTACTAGGGTTAAAATCCTAAGGCCCAAAAGTGATTTCACTTTAGGTTTTTAACCCTAGACATTGATCCTTGACCTAAGTGAAGCTAGAAGAAGGGAAAAACAACACCTAGGGCCCAAGTGTGTTTTCACCCTAGCCACTTCTTCCCTCAAAGACTAAGACCTAAGGCCCAAGTGTGTTTTCACCTTAGGGTTTAGGCTTTACCTTTCTTGATGTCAAATTTTAAAGGTAATTCAATGCATACAATTTCAGATCTGAGAATTACTTCCAAGTGACCTTAAACAATAAACTAGGGTTGTTATCAATGAATATTTCTACAATAAAATTATGACAAAAAATTACAGTAGCGGAAACAAAAAGATCAGAGAGAAATAATCCATACACATGAGACACAAAACAATTTTTTTTTCTGTAAAATTTATGACTGAGGAATTATGAGGACAAAAAATAGTCCTCTCGACAAAAGCACAAATCAATAAAACCCCCCATAAAATCCCCCCAACTTGCAAACCTTTTGTACTTGTTATCGCACAATCTGTACTTTCCTAAAGCACAGATAAAGTAGACACAATATTGACATAACAGGGAGTCACCTATCACTATCACCTTAATAGGAAAGTCCTTTCTATTCAGGAGTATATCAATGTACCCCAAGGGAGACATCCCCAATGACTTGGGGGTTTGAGAAGGCTAAGGAAAAGGTACAAGAAAGTTCACCCTCTCACAAGTTACTCGATTTTAAAAGGTTTGTTGTGTCTTATAGAGATGAAGAAAAAGATAGATGAGGTGTACCTGCCCAGAACAAGACAACATTAGAAAAAGCATGCAACTTCCATGTACCATATGATGTTAGTGCTTTTTAAACCATGAACCTTTAAAAAATAAGTAAGCTGATATAGCACTCCAGAAATGTGATTATTTATAACAGAAATGAATAACTTGTAGTAGCCACAACAATTATGCCTTAAGAATGCTTGAAAATGAAAAGAAAGTATAACTCTAATTTGGCGAAATTATAGCAACTTGTCAAAAGCAAAGTTAGCAATGTATAATCAACTTATAATGTCACTTTTTAAGAGAATTTGTTGTTGTAATATGGCTGTATAAATCTTTTGCAACAACAATAAGTTAGTTAGGGAGTTAGTCTAGTTTAGGGTTAGTAAAAGTTAGTAGAGGTTTCAAGGAAGATGGTTTAAGAGTTTGTTTTGATCAATTAATCACTATGGTGAGTGAACTAGTGCCTTTATAGGGTAATGGAGTCTAGAGATGATGGTTTTCAACTTGGAGGAAAAGACACAATGATACTACTTTCCTAAGGCTAAGAGATGGATGGAAGAGGTATTGGATTTTCAAGGCCTCAACATCCAAACCCTAAGAACAAACTTTGCTAGAGTGTAAGCAATTTTAGGCTCTAGCAAGATCTTCCTTCCTTAGACTATTAAATAAATACTAGAAGCAACATTTGACTAGATAATAAATTCTAAAGTGTTAGTATTTAGGGCTCTAGAAGTTTACCTAGGTCAAAATCCTCTTGGCAAGGTCTAGCAAATAAAGAGTAAAGAAGTAGAAAATTAAGTCCTTTACTCCTAGGGTTTGTCAAGCAAGCAATTTCATAATCTTTAACATGAACAAGAAAATTTCCCATAAACCATTCAAATGAAATGAAGAATTGCAAATTTACTTACTTCACCAAGAATAATCAATCCACAAAACCCTAGAAATGCCAGGTAACTTCACCAAGAATGATCCAAGTTGCAAATTTTTAGCCTCCAAGAGAAGTGCACCGAAATTTTCAGCCAATAACTCTAGAAGAGGGATGAATTTCAGACCACCACTTGTGTGATGAGTGAATGATGATAAAATGAGAGTTTTCTCTCTTATTTATATAATGTCAATGGCCTTTAATTATAATTGGGTTATAAAAAGGCCAACATGGCCAAATTACATTTAAAATCTAGTTTTTACAATAATGACATTAAATAAACCCTAAAATCATATCCAAGGGTGACATCATTCCCTTCTAGGGTAACATTAGTGTTGGCACGTTTTCAGACAAAGGCAGAGTATGCGTGTTTGTCATTGATGTTAAATATCACGACTAGTAGCACAACGATGATCGCATGGCAAGATCATAAGATGTTTTCAGACAGAGGCAGAGTATGCATGTTTGTCATTGATGGAAAAGATCACGACCAACAACACAACGATGATCGCATGGCAATATCATAAGCTAAACCCCATTTCAGGTATCTGAAACTAAACTCCATTTTGTAGTTTCAGATACCAGGAGTTGGAGGAGTCAAGAGTCAAGACTCTTCATCACAGAAGTCCCGAAGTCGCGAAATGCGAAATGCCGAAATCCTAAAACAAGCACATCAACAAAGAGTTTCACAGACTGAGAAATAACTCCATTTCAGAGTTTCAGATACCGGGAGATGGAGGAGTCAAGAGTCGAGACTCTTCATCACAGGAGTCCCGAAGTCATGAAATGCAAAACGCCAAAATCCTGAAACAAGCACATCAACAAAGAGTTTCACAGACCGAGAAATAACTCCATTTCGGAGTTCCGGGTACCAGGAGTTGGAGTGTCGAAACACTTCACCATAGGAATGCCGAAATGCAAAAAACACTTTTTGGTGTAGGTTCCAGGTACCGGGAGTTGGAGTGTCGAAACACTTCACCACAGGAATGCCGAAATGCCAAAAGGGACTATTGTGAGTCTCGAAGACTTGAAGGGAAAAATTCCGAAATCTTGTTTGCCGTTCGATTAAGAAAAGAAGGGATCAGATTAAGAATTTTTGTGGACCATTGATCTAGCTCTATTTCGGGGATCACGAATTGGAAAGTCGAGATGCCTCACAACATGAATTCGTGACATGCAAAATCACAAATTTCTGAAATGTGAAATGCGAAAGGCATTTTGATTCTTGTAATCCAACGGTGCAGGTGAATTTGAATATGATTGGAGGGCTATTGTTGCACTTCACAGTTAATTATTCAGTTACGATTCAATTAGCAGAACCAAATTATGGTTTTTGGACGGTTGACATTTCAGTTGCTGAAGAATTGTTGTTCTAGGGTTTTGAGGGGTAACTGAAGTGGTAGTAATGTATAAAAGTAACATGCAGTGACTCTGCATGGGTGGCTGTTCTAATTGAAAAATGAGTTGAACTGTAGAAAGGAAAAATTATAGTATGCGCAATGTGAAGAAAGCTCAAAGATAAGGAACATAAGCTGAACAGAGGAGAAAAGGTGAAGAGAGAAAAATGTGCACATATCAAAGAGAATGAGAAGGGCAGAGAAAGAGCAGATAGACAGAGACAACAAGTCAATCCAAATATGAATAGAGCAGAAGAATAGTGTAGCAGAGAAGAATTGCAGAACAATGAAGAAGTGGTAAGAATTGATTTATCTGTGTTGTTGGTTATTAAATCATTTATTTGTAATCAGAGTGGTAGGGAGGTGCTATGGAGGACTGTTGTCCTCAGAGGTTCAAGTGGGTTCTTGAACACAGGGAGTTGTAGCTTCCATCTGGTTGCAGCCAGAAAAACCAGGATGGCAGGGTGGTGCAAGGGAGAACAATTGTTCTTTGTTATACAGGTTGGTGCCTGTGTGACTGGAAGTTGGTGCTTCCATCTAGTTGGTGCTGGAACACTCAAGGAGTTGGTGCTTCCTTCTAGTGGGTGCTAGAGAAACCAAAGAGTTGGTGCTCTCAAACAAGTTGGAGCTTGTAAAACAGAGGTAGTAGCCTCACATTGAGTTGGTGCTCAATTATAGATGATGTACAAAACTTAAAAGACTACCTATCATTTCAAAGAAGAAGAGGTTTTCTCCCTTTATGGGTTTCCTTGTGAAAATCTGTCTCTGTGTATATCCTATGTGTGACTGATGCTCATTATTTATGTTGT
>CBVK0101782866.1:0-15093 GCA_900067695.1 Picea abies
CTCTTCCGATCTCACGTCTGCAGTTCATTTTACCTTTGGGGCGATTTTTCCCTTGATGAAGACTATGTTTTGCTTTAAAATTTTGTTTCCATTTGATTCCTGTTAATGCCCACGTTTTTGCTTTTCAATTCATCAAATTTCCTATTGTGAAAGACCATGATTTTGGAAATTAAAAATGGACTGTGTGGCATGTTGAATTCACCCACGTTTTTTCTTTCCAATTCATCAAATTTCCTGCTGTGAAAGACCACGATTTTTCCATCCAAAACGTGACTGTGATTGTTGTTGTGAAAGACCACGATTTTTCCATCCAAAACGTGACTGTGATTGTTGTTTAAATGCTCACAATTTTTCCATCCAAAGCATGATTGTGATTGTTGTTTAAATGCCCATGATATTTGCCTTTAAAATGCGAAGAGATTGTTGTTAAATTACCCACGTTTTTTTCTTTTAAAGATTGACATAGACTGTTGTTTAAATGCCCATGAAGTCGCCTTCAAAACTGGTGATTGTTTTGCTGTGAATGACCACGGTTGGAATTTAAAAATGGACTGTGTAGACCCATGTTTCCATCTTGTTTCGTAGTGTTATATCCCTGAGTTTACACCATGTTTTACCGTTGAATCTACAGTGTATTATTCACTGAATCCAAGAGATTCCATCACTGATTACAACGTGTTTTTATCTCTGAGTTTTTACTATGTATACCACTGAGTTTATTGTTAAATAATCATGTTTGCCTTGGATTGATGACTGCGTTTTTTCAATCATTCAACCCCAATTCTCCTTTAATGGTGGACTGTGGTTGCAGTCATTGGGCCACCAGTTGCCTAAATTTTTTACGGATCTTGTAACATGTGCCTGACTTTAGTTTTAGACAACTAGCTAAATGATTCAACGTTTATGCCTGCGTTTTTACCCTTGCCCTGGGTCTTTACCTTTACCTGGTAATGACTATTATTAAATGCCTTATTACTTGCTTCATTATTTATTTTAATGCCTTGTTATTTGCTTTATGTTAAATGCCATGTTAATTGTTATTAAATGCCTTGTTATTTGCTTCATGTTAAATGTCTTGTTATTTGCTTTATTATTTATTTTAATGGTAGCATTCTAGTTTAACATTCTTAGTATTGTTATCAAGATTAATGGCTAGTTGGATGGAGATTTGGATTAAAATAGATGTGACCCTATAGGTTGTGTTAATGATTTAAATTTGTTTGGTGAGTAAAGATTGGATTGCATATTTTAACTTTGTTAGATTGGTTGCATTTAATGTCTATTTGATTGTAAATTAATGGCTAATTTATAATTTAGACAAGCTATTTAGATTATAATTAATGATTAATTATATTTTAAATTATTAGCCAAGTCGAAGTTCAGACTTGCTTATTGATGTCCATTTAATGTTGAATTAGAGGGTACCTTGATGACAATTTGTAATTTAAAATTTCGCAAATGGATTGGTTTTAAGGCTAATTTAGATTGTACCTTAATGTCATATTGCATTTTAGACATGCTAAGTTGGGATCATAATAGATGATTAAAATAGACTGTAATTATTGACTAGCTTGATTCGATAATTGATCGGGATTTTGGCGAAGTCGTTTTTAGCTTGCACTTCCCGTTGAGGGTGTTGTTGTTCATTTTAATTAATGTTTGTACTTGGTTTTGTAAACATTTAATGTGCTTGGTTGCTCACTGTAAGGGTTCTATTTACTTGTGTAATTAATTTTGGGTGTGTGGGGTTGTTAGGATGATTTTCCTTAGCTTAGTAGTCTTGGTCTGCTTGTGTCGGGCGGGATGTAGACACCTCCTTGTTCCTCAGAATAGTCGCCATCCTTGAGACCTTAAATGGTCAAAATCGATGGGAACCTGGGCTTGAGCATTGCTTATGTGTCTTGGAGGTCCTAACCATTGCAGGGTAGGACGGGCGGGTATTCATTCTTATTCTTCGTCGGTTGAATGTCGTACATTGCTTCTAGGTGCTTGATGTGATTTTATGTTAGGTCGTTATGTTTGTTGTGGCGTGAGTTGCATGCATTGTGTTCGTCGTCATGTTGCGATGTTGAGTATAATGTCATTATTACCTTCCTACATACACACACAAAAAAAAATGCACTTGTTATGTGAGGCTTGTTGTCATAACGAAATGGGAGGTTCGTTACATTTGGTATCGTAGCGGGTTTAACCCATGACTTGGGATTGCTATGGAGTTCATTGATATGATTTGATTATAATGTTACTAATTGAGTTGACTTGTACTCATGTAGGTAACCATGGTTAGAGGACGTCGCAGAGGAAGACGACGGGGTGCTAGGCGAGGAGGCCCGATGCCTCTAGTAGTATCCATGCCTAAGGGATCTAACCCCCAGGGAGACAAGCAGGCTGTCGGATAGGAGCATATAGAAGTGGGTGATGTGATCGGAATGATGAGATCTTTTCAGCGCATGTCTGATGCATTGATCAACCGTTTGGACAGAGATGAGGTCAGGGCACCGACACCCGCTGAGGTTCCACCGCGCACTCAAGAAGGTCAAATTTCTCGAGTTATTTGGTGCCCCGGACAACATAGTCTCTAAGGCATGGTTGGAGAACATGGCGATGTGCTTTGCACTTCGTGATTATACCTCCAACATGAAGGTCTGCATGGTGGTCTTTCAATTGAAGGGGAGCGCTCTTCTATGGTGAAAGATGCTCCTACCGCAACTGAACATGGTCGTCGAAGACGTGTCATGGGAACTGTTCGAGGAACGGTTCCGAAAGAGGTACCTATCAAAGGAATTCATTGAGCATCAGCTCAATGAGTTCAACGCCTTATGATAGGGCAGTCATACGGTGCCCGAGTACGAGGCCCATTTTATTGAGCTGCTTCGGTATGATTCGCACCTTAACACTGAGAAAATTAAGGTCAACAGGTTCATGTTCGGCCTTAATGGCAACATACGTGCAAAGGTCAGGATTTTGATGCCTCAAATCTTGCATGATGTCGTCTAGAAGGCCCTCATAGCAGAGGAGGAGATTATTAGCGGGGGTCAGACTAGGACTCCAACGAGACCAACAAGGAAGGTGTCTTCTAGAGAACAACAGCATCAGACACCAGCCAGACATACACCGGGATATCGTGGCTTCCAGAGGGGATCAACTTTCACTACACCTTGGCGACCGACGCCTCAGCAGCGAATACCTTATCGGGGACCACAACATCAGCAGCAAAGTTGATCGCAGCTGCAACAGTTTAGGCTTGTTCAGAAGAACAGACCAGGATTCCAGGCCAGTGGGCCGTCATATTCTACTTCGAGTCCCAGGACTACTGGGCCGAAGAAGGGGTGTTTGACGTGTGGGGAGCCACACTACTAGTGTGAATGCCCTGTGGAGAGGACTAGAGTGCTTGGATCAGCTAGACCCACTACCATGGGAGATATGGGCAAGGCCCATCAGATTCATGCAGCGGTGAATAACCTCCAAGCAGAGAATTAGTCGACTATGCTTGAGACGATAGGTACCGTCACTGACCAGACCCTTAGTATTTTGATAGATCTCGGTGCTACCGAGAGTTTCATTTCTGGTGCAGCGCTAAAAAGGATTAAGGTAAAGGCAATCGAATAGGACGAGTTTATCTTCATAGAGATGGCTTCAAGAGCCAAACAAAAGGTTGGAGGAAAGGTTACGGGCTATACCCTTAACCTGGGAGAGTTTGTCACAAGGGCCAACATGTATGTCATGATCTTAGGATCTTATGATGTCGTGATTGGTATGGATTGGTTGGAATCGCATGAGGTGATACTCAACTGTAAGATGAAACGGTTGAGCTTGGTCGATGATGAGGGACAAAGATGTGTGATTGTAGGATGGAACCAGGGAGTTTCCCTGAGGTTCATCTCTTCCTTGCAGCTATGAAAGAGCATGTGCAAGGGGTGAAAGCTTTATGCAATCCTTGCGTTAAATGAGAAGGGATTAGCGGAAGGTTTAGAACACCTTCCGATGGTGAGAGAGTTTGTGGACTTACTTCCGAAGGAGTTACCTGGGATGTCGTCAGAGAGGGAATTGGAGTTTACTATAGACCTAAAACCGGGAACTGAACTGATATCGAGAACGCCTTATCATATGTCAACCCCAGAATTACAAGAGTTAAGAATGCAACTGAAGGAGTTGCTGGATCTGGGACTGATACGTCCTAGTGTGTCACCGTAGGGTGCACTTGTCATTTTCATACGAAATAAGGATGGGTCATGGAGGCTCTGTATTGACTACCATCAATTGAATAAGGCCACGCTCAATAATCAATATCCATTGCCAAGGATTGATGATCTATTCGATCAAATGAAGGGAGTGATGGTGTTCTCAAAGATCAATTTGTGATTACGGTATCACCGGTTATGGATTAAGGAAGATGACATCCCTAAGATCGCCTTTAAGACGAGGTTTGGACATTGTGAGTTTACTATTTTACTGTTTGGACTGACAAACGCCCCATGGGTATTTATAAGTTTGATGAACGGGGTGTTCCGTGAGTACTTGGACAAGTTCGTCCAAGTATTCATTGACGATATTTTGATCTACTCTCGGATGACAGAGGAGCATGACGGGCACTTGCGCTTGGTACTACAGTGTCTGTGAGAGCACAAACTGTATGGGAAGTTGTCCAAATGCTCTTTTTATCAATCGAAGATTCACTACTTAGGGGATGTCATCTCCGGTGAAGGCATCGCCGTGGATCCAACCAAGGTCGAGTCTATTATGGAATGGCCTGCGCCGACGAATGTCCTGAAAGTGCATAGATTCATGGGTTTAGTAGGATACTATATATGGTTCATCGAGGGATTTTCGAAGATAGCAAATCTGATCATGAAATTGCAGAAGAAAAACAAGAATTTTGTTTGGACCGAGAAATGCGCGGAAGCATTTCGGAGGCTCAAGGAGTTGTTGACAAAAGCACCGATACTAAAGGTCCCAGACATGGACACAGACTTCTTGGTATGCACTGACACATCCAAGGAAGGCTTAGGTGGAGTCTTGATGCAAGACAAACGAGTGATCGCTTACATTTCAAGAAAACTAAGAAGGCATGAGGAGAACTACGCAACACACAATTTGGAGTTGTTAACCATCGTACATGCCTTGAAGGTTTGGAGACACTACCTTATTGGATTAAAATTTGATCTAAAGACTGACCACTATGGACTACAACACATCTTTACGCAAAGCGACCTAAATGTGCGACAACGAAATTGGTCGGAATTGCTTAGCGAGTACGACTTCGAGATTACTTACATAAAAGGAACAGTTAACCAAGTGGCGGATGCATTGAATTGGAGACCACACATCTTTTCAGTGCTGCCTCTTTATACGAATCTACGTGAAAAGATTCTAACTTTACAGCATGACGATGACTGGTACAAAGAGGTCAAGGGTTTTATTGGACAAAACACAATGATGGTACCATGATTTGAAGGATTTTCATTTGATAGCGATGGGTTATTGAGGTTTAAAAATCGTATCTACGTACCACCAAATGACGAGTTGAGGATGTTGATCCTGAGCAAGGCTCATAGAGTAGTTTACATGTCTCACCCGGGAGTCACGAAGATGAGGGAAGACCTTAAACCCTTATTCTTCTACAAGGGAATGAAGGCAGACATAGTCAACTATGTGGCCAGATGTCTAGAATGCCAGCAGGTAAAGGTTTAACATAGACACCTAGCAAGATTACTACAACCACACGCTATTCCAGAATCAAAATGGGAGGTTATTTCGATGGATTTTATTGTTGGATTGCCACTGACGGGAAGGAGACATGACTCGATTTTTGTAGTAGTAGATACTCCGAGGAAGAGTGCTCACTTTATCCCTGTGCACATGACGTATCAGGCACCTGACATAGCTAGAGTTTTCATTAGTGAGATTGTGAGGCTGCATGGTGTGCCTAAGAGGATTATATCCGATCGAGGATCGTTGTTTACTGGACGATTTTGGATGAGTTTCCAAGAGGCTTTGGGAACCCAACTTAACTTTAGTACGGTGTATCACCCGGAGACTAACAGGCAGACCAAATGAATCAACCAGACCTTGGAGGACATGTATCACATGTACGTGATGGACCAACAAAAGCATTGGGAAGAATTCTTGCCACTAGTGGAGTTCGCTTACAACAACAGTTACCAGAGCACCATTAAGATGGCGCCTTTCAAGTTTCTTTACGGGCGACCGTGTCGGACACCTTTGAGTTGGGATCAGATTGAGGATAGGGTCCTGGTGGGACCAGAAGTGATCCAAGAAATGGAAGAGAAAATGCAAACAATAAGAGAAAGGATTAAAGAAGCGCAGGATCAACAGAAGAGTTATGTCGATGCGCACCGTGTTGACTGTAGTTACGAGGTCGGCAATTGAGTCTTCTTGTGGGTTAAACCGCATAAGAGTTCGATCAAGTTTGGGAAGGGAGCTAAACTCTCTCCTAGGTTCATGGGACCTTTCGAGATTGTGGAGAGAAAGGGGCCCGTGGCCTATCGGCTAGCCTTGCCTGATTCTTTGAGGCGTATGCACGATGTTTTTCATGTATCTGTTTTGAGACATTATATTAGTGATTCTAAGCATGTTATTGACATGAGTTCCTTGCAGGTATCGGATGAGGGGGCTCTCACAACTAAGCTGATCTACATCTTGGATCATCGTGTTCGACATCTACGATGTTGAACGATAGAGCAGGTCAAGGTCCAGTGGGATAATTATAGTTCACACCCGATGACTAGGGAGGACGCATATGATATGCACTAGCAGTTTCCGTTTTTGTTTGATAGATAGACATATGATACTGTGATACATTTTATTTCAGCATATATACTATGAAACTTCGAGACGAAGTTTAGACCAAGAGGGGGTGTATGTAACATCTCAATTTGGCACACTGAGCGAACTTATTCTTTGAGGACACTTGCTCGCAAGTGATCCAAATTATTATGCTATTAAAACTTTTGATTTTGATTATGAGGCATTATGGGTTGATGACATGTTGTTTTACTACATTGACATAGACAGGTGCTATTGACTCAGTTTTACTGAGTGTGCAGGATTTTGGATTTTGAGGATGCAGAGGCATCGATGGAACCCTTTGGACTCCAGATCGAGTCAGGGAGTGTACATTGTATTACTGTGATATTAATGAATCTGATTAGATGACATGATATGGATATATTCTGACATGATTTGTTGATGATGCAGGCTGATGATAGCTTTCCAACCAGACTCACATATGGAGTAAAGGGGTCATGCATGACTACCAGAGATGTTGAGGGAGAGGTGTGGACAATAGCCCTGCCACAACCTACTATCACTCTCGCCCCTGCCACAACCTACTATCACTCTCGCTGTGGCTCGAACTGTAGGTTAACGTTTACCTAGTTTGAGAGGACCCATGATGTTGTGAGGGCAGACTGCGACAGTCACTCACGATGATCTAAGGGGCGCGCAATAAGGCGGGGGCCTTTTTCCTTAAAGGCTCTTAGTCTCCCACTAGTTCACCTGGTGGAGTATTGACTCTAGGGGTTTTTGATGTCTACCAAGTCATTTAAGAGGCGAGTGGCACCCTTGGAGCACGTAGTGCATCCTAAAGGGCACGTTGCGCAAGGGAACAGATGAGGTGAGTGGCACCCTTGGAGCACCTAGTGTGTCCTGAAGGGCACATCACATTGTTTTGATAAATGAATGAACCTAGATGGACTTAGGACAAATAACATGTTAAGTATTTTTTTTAAATAATTTCCCTAATTAAATGTCGCCTAGTACAAAATTTAAGGTCTAAGTCTAAATTACGCTAGTGGTAAAATTTTGTCTACCTATAAAATAATAATAATAATAATTAAAATATAAACAACTTAAATAATAATTATGATCTTCGTAAAATCTTGTAACACGAAGGGAGTAAGAAATTTAAATTATTCATAAAAAAATATGTTGGAATAAAGAAACAAAAAGGGGGGGGGGATTAATTGTTTTATCTTTTTGATAATTTAAAATATACTAATTAAATGATAAAAGGGAAAAATGGTTAAATTCCACACTTGCCTTTTTGAGTTCTAATTAAAAAGTGGAAAGAGGGAAAATCTAAAATTTTAGGAAACTAGGAAAAGAGATAAACATAAAAAGGGAAAAGGGGAACTTAAGGGAATAAGTGGAAGGTCAAACTTAGTAAAACATCTACCATTTAAGATCTTTCTAATTTAAACTGAACTAACAATTTAATAAAAGGGAAAGTTATTAAAACCTGTAAGAGAATTTGGGGACACCTAGGAGTGATTCTAGGAGTAACTCTAGGTGGGTGAGAGTAACTCTAGGTGGGTGAGGGAAATAAAGATAATTAATTAATTAAAGAAGTTAATTTATGGAGGAAGGAAGGGGGTGGGTGACACTTGTACAGGGAGGAATTTTTAGGAATTTAATTATAAAAACTTAACTAAAAGAGAATTTTTGGAAAGTAAGGAACCACAAAACTCTATATAATGAAGGGAGGTGATGGAGGTTGGATCATCTTATGTTTTCGTAACGTTACACTGTAGAAATATCCACTTGACTGACTTAAATTATGGGAGTTGGGATTCCCAACTCAGTGAGGAGTGGTAGCTCGGCCTTGCAATGCAAGCTGGGAGCTATTCGAAATTTTTGGATTGTGAGTGTGTGGCCTATTTGCAGCTCGGGGGGCTAAGGTGGAAGAAGAGTACCCCTAGCATTGGCTGGGAGGTACCGGTGAAGTCTCTCTGGTCGACAAGCAGGGGTTGCACAAAGCAAGGGACGTCATTCAGAGTGGGAGATCAAGCAATGGTACGCTCTCTTCATTTTTGTATGGTAGAATGTATTAGAACTTATGCTTGGATCTGCTTATTTAATGAGAAGTAAACTAATGTTTTTTTTAAATTGATGACTGAAAATTTCCTTAGCCTAGCTCAATGGTTGTTGACTCCCAAGGCCTTTTTTTTCTTGCATGTCTTGACCACCTTTTTGTGTTGATTGTGACCTTTGTGGTTGTTTGTCCTTCATCCCTAGCTCACCTGTCCTCGCCTAAGCAGTCAACCAGGATCCTGATCTACGGTTGTCGCCTTAGCATTAAAAGACCTATGGATCTCAACACCCTTCTTTTCTGTGCGAGGATGATGAGTGAAGGATGAATCAGTTAGCCAACTACTTTTTCCCTGGCTGATTGTTGATTCCGCCATTTGGCAACGACCTTTGCGTGTGGATTATCTTGTGTCCTGGTTGGTTTTCTCTATGCCTTGACTAATAAAACCCATGCAATCATTCCATGACCCTTCCCATTGGATCGTTTCATTCTCTTACTATTGTCTGCGTTGTAATGGGGTATTTTGGCAATGAAAAATGAAATGAATTCATCTCTTCATTTTACATTGGGTATTTTGGCAATGAAAAATGAAATGATTTCTGGTTTGCATTTTTATTTTGGGTATTCTGGCAATGACAAATGAAATGAATTCATCTCTACATTTTACATTGGGTATTTTGGCAATGAAAAATGAAATGAATTCATCTCTGCATTTTTATTTTGGGTATTCTGGCAATGAGAAACGAAATGAATTTATCTCTGCATTTTACATTGGGTATTCTGGCAATGAAAAATGAAATGAATTCATCTCTGCATTTTTATTTTTGGTATTGTGGCAATGAGAAACGAAATGAATTCATCTCTACATTTTACATTGGGTATTCTGGCAATGAAAAATGAAATGAATTCATCTCTGCATTTTACATTGGGTATTCTAGCAATGAAAAATGAAATGATTTCTGGTCTACATTTTTATTTTGTATTTTGGTGATGGAAAAGAGGAATTATTCTTGCCTGCAGTTCATTTTACCTTTGGGGCAATTTTTCCCTTGATGAAGATTGTGTTTTTCTTTAACATTTTGCTGCCATTTGATTCCTGTTAATGCCCACGTTTTTTCTTTTCAATTCATCAAATTTCTTGTTGTGAAAGACCACAATTTTGGAAATTAAAAATGGAATGTGTGGCATGTTGAATTCGCCCACATTTTTTCTTTCCAATTCATCAAATTTCCTATTGTGAAAGACCACGATTTTTCCATCCAAAACGTGACTGTGATTGTTGTTTAAATGCTCACGATTTTTCCATCCAAAATGTGACTATGATTGTTGTTTAAATGTCCATGATATTTGCCTTTAAAATGTGAAGAGATTGTTGTTAAATTACCCACTTTTTTGCTTTTAAATATTGACATAGACTACTGTTGAAATGCCCACGAAGTCACCTTCAAAACTGGTGATTGTTTTGCTTTGAATGACCACAGTTTGAATTTAAAAATGGACTGTGTAGACCCACGTTTTCATCTTGTTTCAGAGTGTTCTATCCCTGAGTTTACACCATGTTTTACAGTTGAATCTATGGTGTATTATTCACTGAATCCAAGTGATTCCATCACTGATTACAATGTGTTTTTATCTCTGAGTTTTTACTATGTATACCACTGAGTTTGTTGTTAAATGACCACGTTTGCCTTGGATTGATGACTGGATTTTTCTAGTCATTCACCCCCAATTCGCCTTTAATGGTGGACTATGGTTGTAGTCGTTGGGCCACCAGTTTCATAAATTGCTGACAGATCTTGTAACATGTGCCTGAATTTAGTTTTAGACAGCCAGCTAAATGATTCAACGTTTATGCCTAAGTTTTTACCCTTGCCCTGAGTCTTTACCTTTACCTGACAATGAATATTATTAAATGCCTTATTACTTGCTTTATTATTTATTTTAATTCCTTGTTATTTGTTTTAAGTTAAATGTCAGGTTAATTGTTATTAAATGCCTTGTTATTTACTTCATATTAAATGCCTTGTTATTTGCTTTATTATTTATTTTAATGGTAGCATTCTAGTTTAAGATTGTTACTATTGTTATCAAGATTAATGGCTAGTTGGATGGAGATTTGGATTAAAATAGATGTGACCCTATAGGTTGTGTTAATGATTTAAATTTGATTGGTGAGTAAAGATTGGATTTCATATTTTAACTTTGCTAGGTTGGTTGCATTTAATGTCTATTTGATTGTAAATTAATGGCTAATTTATAATTTAGACAAGCTAGTTAGATTATAATTAATGATTAGTTATATTTTAAATTATTAGCCAAGTCGAAGTTCAGACTTGCTTATTTATGTCCATTTAACGTTGAATTAGAGGGTACCTTGATGACAATTTGTAATTTAAAATTTTGCAAATGGATTGGTTTTAAGGATAATTTAGATTGTACCTTAATGTCATATTGCATTTTAGACATGCTAAGTTAGGCTCGTAATAGATGATTAAAATAGACTGTAATTATTGACTAGCTTGACTCGATGATTGATCGAGATATTGGCGAAGTCGTTTTTAGCTTGCGCTTCTTGTTGAGGGTGTTGTTGTTCATTTTAATTAATGTTTGTACTTGGTTTTGTAAACATTTAATGTGCTTGGTTGCTTACTGTAAGGGTTCTAGTTACTTGTGTAATTAATTTTGGGTGTGTGGGGTTGTTAGGATGATTTTCCTTAGCTTAGTAGGCTTGGTCTGCTTGTGTCGGGTGGGATGTAGACATCTCCTTATTCCTCGGAACATTTGTCAGCCTTGAGACCTTAAATGGTCAAAATCGATGGGAACCTAGGCTTGAGCGTTTCTTATGTGTTTTGGAGGTCCTAACCATTGCAGGGTAGGTCGAGCAGGTAGTCATTCTTATTCTTCGTTGGTTGATTGTCATACATTGCTTCTAGGTGCTTGATGCTCTTTTATGTTAGGTTGTTATGTTTGTTGTGGCATGAGTTTCATGCATTGTGTTCATCATCATGTTGTGATGTTGAGTATAATGTCATTATTACCTTCCTACATACACACACAAAAACAAATTGCACTTGTTATGTGAGGCTTGTTGTCGTAACGAAATGGGAGATTCGTTACAAATTGCCCGTGTTTTTTTGTAATGCTCGAATTGGCTTCTTGACTGTAATGCACATGGACCCTTGATTTATAGCTAGCTCTCGTCGTCCCAGCAAACAACATGCACGAAGTTTGATACTGCCAATGGGTGCAGTAGTTATACAAGGTGGCACCTCCACTAATAACAGTAAGACATGGCAGCAAGGTTAATCCATCAAGACTCTATGTTTGTGTGTGACTGTGATGCTTGGGCTAGCATCAACCTCACACTTATATGAAGTTCTTAAAAATAAACACTATCACAAATCCATGTTACCTAGATATGCTATGCACCTCAAGATGAAATCACTGGCTTAGTGTGGCTAGGAGAGATAGATAGTAGTGTTTTATTTCCATCTATCCAAATTAGGGCATTCATCTCTCATACATCTTCGACACAAAACCAAAACCTACCTTATCAGCAGGGACATCGCCACTACTCCAGTGGCACTTGTTTAATTAAAGTGTAAAACTTTAATTAAATTATGAACATATATTAATAGATACAGGGTTTGTTTAGTTAATTTAATGTAAATTTTGAAAATTATATATATATGAGTGAGTTTAATTATTAAAATATATTTGTTCTCTTTCCAAATTATAAAGTCAAATGTTAAGAGTGTGGGATATGTATACTTCGAATATGTAATGTGTTTAAATAAAATTATTTATGTCAATTTTATGTATTTTATGATATATAATAAAAATAAAATTAATTGGAAAATAAAAATAAAATTTGTATTTATATTTCTTAATTGGATTTTTATTAGATAGTAAAGTTTATGATAATATTTTTCAAAAGTTTATGATAATGTTTTTCAAAAGTTTATGATAATGTTTTTCAAAAGTTAGGGTATCTTTCAAATCTAATATGTTTAGAATTAAAGTATTTTACTTTTAGATTAAGAGATTTGTTCAATCAATTGTCATCAATATTATTGGATATTTAACTAGTTTTATTTCACATACTAATATATCTTAACATATTTATTAAAAATACTATTTACGAAGGTCAAAGGGGTTGGATCCAATGATGGAAAGAGAGAAATTTTTTATCCTTGGGCAAGATTCAATTCTTGTGAGGGATTTACTTAGATCCATGGGGGCACTTAAAGGTAGGACACTCACTGATGGAGTGTGTTTTGAAGGCACTCTGTGATGTTAGGTCACCGGTTTGAAACCTGCGGGGACACAAAATCCATCCATGTTAAGGGTTGGTGTGGCTCAGGCCGGGTGCGATCCCCAAGTTATTTTAATGGCTTAGATGCCCTTGAGTCTCAGTTTCTCAGCCACATGTTAGTCCCACAAGTCACGAACAAACTAGAAAACAAAAAAAAAATGTTGGATTACTAAGAGGGGGGTGAATCGGTAATAGAGCAATCTAATCCTTTTTAACCATATAATCCATGTGTTATATCAATGTAGCATTATCATCCAATAACTGAAAAGTAAATAATAAATGGACAAATGAACAATCATACACATACACAATACACCAGTGTTTTATGTGGAAACCCAAAGCGGGAGAAAACCACAGAATGTTTTTTCTTATTTGTCTTGAAGAATTACATTCATTGGAAGTACCAACTTCCTTTGTTTTCCAGCTACAACTAGAAGGAGGCTCAAACCCCCTTGTTTCTCAGGCTACAACCTAAGGGAAGCTCCAACTCCCCTATTCTCTGGCTACAACTAGAAGGAGGCTACAAGCCCCTATGTTCTCCTGCTACAGCCGAAAGGTGGCTATAACCACCTGTCTTTGCCTCGTCCAATCGCCCCAAAGTAGAAGTAGAATGATGGAACCACTTTCACACTATCATTGTGAGATATACCATTGTAAACCTATACCAATAAACCTGAACCATGCATCAACATGTACTTCAACCTATATTCAACCTGTACAATAAACAAGTTCATCAACCATGCATCAATCTGTACCAAAGAACTTGTAATCAACCTATACCATAAATAAGTGCATCCAACCATGTACCAAGTATGTGCTAATCATGTGTCAACTACTCATCAATATGTACTAACATCATCAACTATACACCTCATGTATGTGCCAACTCATCAACTACTTGTCTCAACCTTGTACCCAACATATACCTTAACCAAAAGCCCTCATCAATTTCATCATCCAAATATGATTTGTATCTATGTAATAGACCTGGTGTATATGATCACATACCTGCAAACCTTCCTTAACTTTCAAAACAAGAGACTAGCATTTTCATCAAACTTTTCTTTAGTCTCACATGACTAGTTTGAGATTAGTCAACAACCCTAACTTGAAATAATCATAACTATGTACCTGTAATGAATAAAGATCTGAAAATAGTACACAATGTTCTTCAGTTTGTTTTGCGCAATTCTTCCATGCAATTCTTCCAGGTGTCACTACTTGGAACCTCTTAGAAACAGAGTTATAGAAAAAATGGTATACCTTACTGAGTTCTCACTTATTCTAGAGAGCGACCTTGTAGAGTGTGCCCCGCACGGAATATTTGTTGAATGGATATGAAAATGTTACAAATATTACTACAGAATGTACTCTAACTAACACATTTTTTCTTACTGAATTTGGATCTGTTATGAAGAAGTTATGACATTTTTACCCAAAACACCTGTTTTAGACTAGTTTTAGGACTAGCCACAAACCCTATTGTCCACAGAGTGTAACTCCAAAAATACAACGATCCACAATATGAAATTTTTTCCATGGATACTTGGATATGTTTTCTCAATGTCCAATCAATTTCAAGTTCTTAATCATTATAGAAAAAAATTTATTGTGAAAATGGTGAGATGACCTGTAAATAACATACCTTCGAAAGCATCATCAAAAGAATTTATCCTCCCTTGAATTTCGGCCTTGTTTTCTTCACCTTCCCTCTGAAATTCATCTTAGATGTCCTTTGGTTACCTCAGTCACCTATACATATTCAATATGCTCAAGTGTGATGTAAAATGAGAGAGCTTTGCCTCTTATTTATAGTCTCCAAGTAGCTTCCTTAAAAGCATCTTCTAGGTCACTTTGCCCACTTTCCTTATTTAGGGTTAACCCACTTCTAATTTCTCCATTAAATTTATTATTTAAATAATTTATTTTGTATTCACTTTGAATTATA
>CBVK0101782867.1:0-10472 GCA_900067695.1 Picea abies
TATAGTACACTCATCACTTCACTTTATTATTTACCTTCTAAAATCTCTTAGACCACTTTGACTACTTTGACTTTTGGGGGCTTCTAGATGACATATGAGGGTCCTCCAACTTCGTAAGGCCATAACTCTCAAACCGTGAGGAGTTATGTGGCATTCCACATACCACCAGAAATGGAATGACATGTACTATCCATATAGAATAGTATTACCTACAAATATATCAAAACTCATACAATTATCCATCAAACAAACTTGGGTCCATTACCCAAACCTGGTTTCTCGAACTTCTCATGGCCATAACTCTCTAACCGTGAGGAGTTATGTGACGTTCCACATACCACCGAAAATGGAATGACATGTATTATCCATATAGAATAGTATTACCTTCAAATATATTAAAACTCATACTATTATACATGAAACAACCTTGGATCCATTACCCAAACCTTTGTGCTACCAGAATTCGCTACTAGACTTTCTTCAAGGGTTGACATCAATGAAAACCAACCTTAATCAACAATATTACCCTTTGGCATTGATGGAAACACTCTGATGCAATATTGAAATCATTTCATGCAATATTGAAGTCATATCACTCATGCTCCCCTTGGAACCATGTCTCTGTCTTCTGCATCTCTATGACCATTGCTCCCCCTGGAATCATGCCTATGTCCTCTACATCTGATAAATCTCTCCCCCTTTGTCATCAATGGAAAAGGTATCTTTCCATTCAGGTTTTCTCCCCCTAACTGAACTATCCTCTTTATGGTGCTTCCTCGTTTACATCTAAGACATATAAGATAAGAATTCAAAATCATTCATTTTGGAGTAGAAATAACTCTGAGTCTCTGGCGAAGATACTTAAAGGCTTCCCGTGGAAGTGGTTTTGTAAATATGCCTGCCACTTGTTCTTTTGTGCCCACATACTCAACTCTGATGTTCTTTTCTGCAACCTATTCCCATAGAAAGTGATACTTTATTGGAATGTGCTTCGTCTTGGAGTGCATCACCGGTTTCTTTGAGATACTGATGGCACTTGTATTATCACAATAGATTGGAATGGTCTCATCATACTCAACCTGTATATCTGTCAGAGTTTGTTTCATCCAAAGAACCTTTGTATAGCATGTTGGTGTTGCAATATACTTTTCCTCAGTCGTAGATAGAGATATGGATGATTGTTTCTTGCTTATACATGATACTCAACACTCACCCAAGTAGAACACTGCTCCACTGGTGCTTCATCTTGGAGTGCATCATCGGGTTCTTTGAGATATTGATGGCGCTTGTATTATCACAATAGATTGGAATGGGCTCATCATACTCAACTTGTATATCTTTCAAAGTTTGTTTCATCCAAAGAACCTTTGTATAACATGTTGTTGTCGCAATATACTTTGCCTCAACTGTAGATAGAGATATTAATGATTGTTTCTTGCTTAGACATGATACTAAACACCCACCCAAGTAGAACACTTCTCCATTGGTGCTTCGTCAGTCATTAATACAACCTGCCCAATCTACATCTGTGTAGGCAATAAGAGATAGATCCTTTTCTTTTGGATACCATAATCCAAACTATTTTGTTCCTTTGAGATATCTGAAAATCCTCTTCACTGCTAACACATGTGATTCCTTTGGTGCTACTTGAAATTGTGCCACCTGTCCAACTACCTGCATTACATCTGGTCTGGATGTTGTCACATATAGTAGGATACCAATCATTGACCTGTATTGCCTCTTATATGTAGACTTTGAATCATCATCTTTGCTTAACTTGCAACTGGTTTGCATGGGAGTGATAACTGGTTTGAAATCTTCCATTCCGAACCTCTTGAGCTGCAAGATACCAGATATATAAAATATGCAGAACATAAATGAAATACTAGAAATGACAGAATGACAGTAAAATATTCAGCATAATCTTCACAATAAACAGAAATGATATACGGTATAGCAACAGAAATAACACTTTGATTCAGATAGCAATGTTCACAGGCCTCTTCGAGGGGGAAACCTCCAGTAGAGTAGCGCTCTGTTACAATAATCTCCAAGCTAGGGTTCTCATACCTTCGCCTCTTATTTATACTAAATATGTCTATTAAGAGAAGCATCTAGAGGAAGATCCTTCTAGAAGCGGAATCTTCTATTAGGTCTTCTTACATCCACCTTATTCTATTTTATTGAAAGGCCTTATTAATATTGACCTTTATTACATCTGAATATATTGCTCTACCTATGTGTGGGTTAGGACCCTAATAGTTTTTTATTAATCAAATCTTTTAGTGGTCCAAAAGACTTCCAATGTGGAGGAATGATCCAGGAGGATCTAGGAACACTCACAGAGGTCCAAGAGGATTCAAAATGCTCACAGAGGTATAGATGGATTCAGAAATGCTCAAAATTTGACCATCACAAATACTCTCTAAAATTCCATCAATGTGTAGAGCTCGACGATAGCTTTCCAACGGTGCAAAAATCACCTCAAATGGAGTTCGTATGAAAAAGTTATGGATGGTCAAAGTTCATGTCAAATTAGGCACAAGTCAAAGTCAACAGGGTCAAAGGTGACATGTGTCACCTTTATAAGGATGACACGTGGCATGATCGTACGATGTTGATGTGGCAACACCTTAAGGTGTCATGTGGCACGTCATACGCTAATTGGTCAAGTGATGTGGTAAATCATAAAGATTATGTGGACAAATCACATGTTGACAAGTGACAATGATAGCCCAATGAGAGGTTGACACATGGCAGCCTCCCATCAGTCATTAATGGGTAAGGTTCGTTAAAATTTTGTTGGTCCCAAAGGATCAAACTTGTATCTCCCGGCAAAGAATCCAACGGCTTCACCATTATACCAAGCGGTTGGCTCTTAACCATACATGCAACGACATCAATTTAAGTTTGTTGAAATATTTGAATGAGTGGAAAAAGGGTCGAGGGCTAAGCTCTCAGCCCATATCATATGTATTGTAATATAACCATGGGTTGAATATTCTTCGAGTTTGTTAACTATATGCCAACCATATCATATATTTCACGGGGTATATTTATATATCCAACCAACATATAACCAAAACATTATATATAGTGTGGTCGGTAGGGTTTGAACCTGCAACCCACTATATAACATACCAACAACTTAACCATTGCACCACAAAGAGTGGGTTTGTTATGAAAGCTCACTAACTAAAATTTAATGCCTACCTAATTTTGAATACGGGAGGTTAGGGCCCATGCCTTATTTAATGGCACATGGACTGAGGCAAAACATAATCATAATTGTCAAGTACGGTCTCGAAGTTCGTGCCTGAGGGTAACTAGACTTGGAGGTTGCACCATAATGCATGACACGGGGTTCCAACACAGAATTTTATGAAATTTACACTCATTTTTATCAAAATTTTGCAAGGAATTCAATGGTGTACTATGTTTATGAGTTTGAGCAACGCAGAGAAAGGTCATTGTAAAACACAAGCATTTGAGCATTAATAAAGAGGTCTATATTGGAAGCGGACCTAGAGACGTAACCCAAATTGGGTGTAGTCTGCTATCAAACTTGTGTATGTTATTTTAATATTGTTGTTCCTTTATTTGCAATTCATTCACTCTTAAAGTGTGTTTGGATAGATAAGTTAATTCACATGTGTTGGGCCTCATAATTGACATATTTTATGATGCCAGTAACCATTCTTTCACTTATTTTTCCCTTCCATCTTCATTCACTTCATTAACCATATTCCCTTTAATTGTCCATTTTCATCCTACACGAGCTTCACATGTCATATGTATGTAAAAATGGTCAAGTTCCCATGTTTTTATGATTACTTAGAGTAGATATTGTATTTCCTAACTTACTTATGAAATTATGTAGCTATTGACAATTTTGCAACTGACTGGCAGTCCTTATAGTCAAACCTTTTACATAATTTTTGACCCGATAAAGAGGAATCTCGAAAATATAAAATATGGGTTTTTTGCAAAATAGGGTCATTTAGGTGACTCCCAAGGAAAATCCACAAAAAGTGAAAAACAAGGGGTGTATGGTTGAGATTTCCAAAACTAGTCTAACCGGCCTACAATTTTGTAGCTAAGTGGTTTGACCAAGTGGCAACTCATATCCACGAATTTAAGCACATGGATCCCATGGAATCTGATGTTATTATTTTATTCAAAATCTCTTAGATCAAATCCAAGATTTAGTGGAGGAGATCCACATGTTTAGGATCTAGGATTTGTTGGTTATGAGATCCACTTGATTAGGATCTGATATATTGTTGTAACTCCTCTTCCTAAATGTATAAATAGGAGAGGATGAGTTTAGTTTAGGATTTCATGATTTTAGTTTATTAGTGAAGGAATTAGCAAGTTGCATATTGAAAAGAAGGATTGTAATCATTTTGATGCTGGAATAAAGAGCTTGTTGTTGCATATTAAGAGTTCCTTGTTATAGTCCTTCTTGATAGTATATGCCAAGAGAGGCAGGATTCCCTCTCTCTGGTATATGCTACTCAATTAGTTTCCTTCCAGTTGTGTGATTTCCATTTCAGTCATGTGATTTTATTTCATTTATGCCATAGAACCAGAATGGTAAAATCTATGGTTTATTTCAGTTGTGTGAGCCATTTCAATTCAGTCATTCTATTTTGCAGCTACTCTCACACAGTAAATTTTAAATCACCCAATCATTCACGGACATAACCAAATGGTAAAATATGTAGGCCATGGAACCAAAATGGTAAAGTATGTGGGACTAAGGATTATAGATTAAGGAGTGATTAAGATCATTATTGTGGATTCAAATTGCTTAGTTTAGAGTTAGTGGCCTAATCTTGCATATACTTTGTTGGCATGTCATAAGCTTACGAGCTCTCTGGTTGATAATTTAATGAAAGTAGCTTAAGCAATTGAATTTCCTAACAACATGTAACTTGCAAATAGCCAAGCGATCATTTTTATTTTGAAGATCAAGTAGATGTTATTATGTTTTAAATATTAATAAGCATATAAGTATTTTTCAAATCGATCCCACCTAGTCATTTTACAAAAGGATTGAGGAATGAAAAATAATGGTCGTGCAGGTTGAAGGAGTGATGCAATCAGCACCGTTGATTTGGCTATTCAAGGAACGTTGGATCCATCGTAGTGTGGGCCATTGAAGTGATGTTTACGAATAATTATGAGTCATTGGATGAACCAGAAAGTGAATCTCCACCATTCATCAGAGAGGCTCTGATCGGAATGAACCATATCACTGAAGTCTGACGACGTTACACCAAAAGGCAAAGTGATGGTGAGGATCTATTTGTAGTAATACAGAATGAAGACACTTGGTTATCGATAGAATTGGTGGTCCCAATGAACACAATAGCAGATCGACGATCACAAATTAATGAGGGATAGATCTGATAGTTGTTATGCTTAGTGGTAATTTTTCAAAATCCATGTAGTCCCAATATGAAAGAGGCTAGATCGACAAATGAGATCAAATTTGATCTAGATCTAACAGTGGATGAGTGATGAGGTCCAAAGGGTTTGATAGCCTGGCAGTTTAGATGTTATGGATGTTAGATCTGATGGTTATGATCTAATCAAGAGATGATTGAATGGCTCATGTGCATCGAGGACATTGTTTATATTTTTTAGATCAGATCAATGCTCGAGATCTATTTGAATAATTAATCAGATGGTGGATGAGCGTTGAGGACTAGTGAACCAATTTGCATGCAATAGAAGGAACGTAAATTGGATTTCATGGAGGATTTTGTAGCTCGATTTGAAGAATCGATGGACCCGGAGCCGACTTCATGAACATAATTTTTGGTATGTGGACAAATCCAGGAGATCATGGAGTCTATAAATAAATATGCTCAAACCAAATTTTGAGTTGTGTGGAAAAATTAAGGAAGACGCATGAGGAAAACAGAGGCTCTGAGGTTCACACAAAATCATGGAAGCAATGAAGATGATCTGAGGTTTGATGACACGGAGGATGAAACATGTTGGAGAGATATTCTAAAGCAAACTATGAATTACAAATTCTTCAGGGTGGCAGGGTGGAACAAGGAAAGATATTGGTGTCTCCTACAGGTTGGTGCCTATGAACAATAATTTTGTGAGGTGTTTCCCATTGGCTGAGTTGGTGCTCAGCAAAGGGATTAGTGCCCCCTGCATGTTGGTGCCTGCAAATATTATTGCAAATTGGTGTCTATTGTAATTTGGCACTTACAAATTTTATAAAGAAAGTTTTGTGTTTTTATCCCATTTGGGTTTCCACCTTAAATCTCTATGTATTGTGAATTGCATGATTAACTATTAGTAAATAATAAATTGTAATTAAAAAGAAACTATGGAAAAAGAAATAAATGATTATTGTATAATATTGATTTATCCCCCTCTAAGTATTCTAACAATTGGTATTAGAGTAGGTTCCTTCAGGAACAACCTAACCGTTGGAAGGTTAATCCTCACCATGGAGGGATAGGAAAGCTTCTCCACAAACAAAGCCCCAAAACTTGATGGATCAGAATACGTCTTCTGGAAAACAAGAATGAAAGAATTTTTATGTCACTTGGATATGATGTGTGGGCTTCAGTAGTAAATGGTTACAAAGCTCCAGACATTCCTCCAACTGATATGACTGAAATTAGGCTTAGTAACAATAATTCCAGGGTCGGGAATGTTATTCTTTGCAGATTAACAAAATCAATATATACCAAATTCATGTATTGTGCCTCAGCTAAAGAAATGTGGGACAAACTACAAAATATTTTAGAAGGAGATGATAAGGTTAAGAGAGAAAAATTACAATTCTATAAAGGACAATTTGAGACTCTCAATATGAATGAAGAAGAGAACATTGCATCCTATCTTCTTCGTGTGGATGAGGTTGTCAACTCCATCAAAGTATTAGGAGAAGATGTTGAAGAAACTAATATTGTACAAAAGGTTCTCAAATCACTTCCCTCAAGATTTAATCCCAAGATATCAGTTATTGAAGAAATCAAGGATTTGGATAATCTAACAATGGATGTGTTGCATGGAACCCTAATTGCATACGAAATGAGAATAGAATAGGATAACCCACCAAGAACATCGAGGAAGGAAGTATCCTTTAATGCGTCAAAGAAGATAGAGTGTAATATAAGTGTTTTTTCATAAAACCAACTGGATGAGGAAGAATCAAACTTTGTCAGAAATATCATAAACATATACAAAGGTAAGATCCGTTTAAAATATTTTAATTCTGGAAAAATAGGACACTTTGCTCATAAATTTCCTTATGCAAATACCAATGTGAAAGAAGAATTTAATTTCAAGAAAACCAACAAAAGGAAGATTGATTGAAAAGAAGAAAAATCCTTACATACAAAGGAAGAATCTATATACCAATGAAGACAATTGCTCATTAGATGATAATGATAGTGAAGCAGACGAGATTCTATTTATGTGTCTGGAAACACAAAAAGATGAAAATGCATACTCAATAGAAGAAAACAATTATGTTAAAGATGCAGAAGTAAATCTTGAAGCATAACTCATTAGTGCCCTAGAATAAAATTACAAACTTGAGGACAATAATAGAAAACAAAAGAGGGAACTACATAAATATAAAGAGAAGGAATATGATGATGAGTAAACAAAGAATACAATAACTACCTCAAAGTTTCAAGTAGAAGAAGTGAAGAAGATTGAAGAAGTTATAAAGGCTCAAGTGAAAGAAAAAGAAGATATCTACAACACTTTTGAATCTAAAATAGTCCACCTGAGAAAGAAGTTGGAAAAATAATCAAGAAGCTATACAACTTTAGATGAAATCCTAAATCATCAAAGAGCACCATTTGACAGAACGGGTCTTGGCTATAGTAACAAGAAGGAAGTTGTCAATGAAAAAGCATCAACATCTTCAAAACAACAAAGAGAAGAAAGAACCAAGAACTATGTTGACACTCTCGGAAATCCAATCAAAGTTGAAGACCATAGAAGGGGAGAAAAGTATGATCCACAAGAGACAAATTTTACTCACAAGGACCGAATCTGGAAAATTATCCCATCAATATGGAATCACACAACCAGTTATCAAAACTTTTTCTATGGCTATTATCATTCCTATAATGAATTTGGTCATAAAGCAATAAACTATAGAATAAATATAAGAAGAGATTACATCAGGAATAACTACCAAGATACTCAGAGATTCTCAAGGAGAAATTACAATTCATTTTATCCCTTGATGAATTACAACCTCATATGTTATAATTGCAATAACTTTGGACATATAGAAAAGTACTGCAAAAGTAATCTCAAGCAATCTTCACCTGTAATGAAAATAAGTTGGGAACAAAAGAAAGAAAATTCCATGTTTGTTCAAGCAGCTTTTTGTGCTCAGAAAAATAAGTATAAGTGGGTTATCGATAGTGGATTCTCTAATCATATGACAGGAGATAGAACAAAGTTCATCAACTTGAAGAAAAATGAGGGTGACTTTATCTTTGGAAATGCTAAGATAGAAAATGTTTTGTGTGTTGAATATCTAAAACATATCCTTCTCAATGTAAGCCAGATGTGTGATCAGGGACACAATCTCATATTTAACTCTCGAGAATAAGTTATATGTTGAAAGCAAAAGGAATCAGAACCCCAAATAATTTATATGTTCTTAATGAAATCAATGGAGAAAATTTATTTATAGGATAGACATATGAAAGTTGGTTGTGGCACAAAAGAATGGGCCATATGAACTTTGACAATCTGATAAAAATCAGTACAAAACAAGCAGTAAGAGACATGTTATGACCCAAGGGGGGCATATATATAGCTAAATGTATATGATATGACCCCAAGGGGGGGAATATATGGGCCTAAATGTACATGTAATGTGTAAATACATATGTAATAGGTTCGGCCTAGTGATAAAGGGGCCTCATGTGCAAGTGTGAATAGTTATATTATCATGTATTCATTATTGGGGGGTAAATTGTGAAGTATGAATGGTATTTGGTTATTTGGAGGGAGTTCCCCTATTCTTTAAGGAGTTATTGTGTAACTTATCTATATTGGAGTTGTGCTCCAAGTTGAAATTCTATAAATGGTGTGTAATTCTATTATTTTATGATATTTTGAGCATTTTGGATCATAACATTTGGTATCAGAGCTCGAGGTCTTGGGGTTTCACTGTTGCATCTGAGACGGATTGTAATTTTTGCTATAACTTTTTTTCTACAATGTTTCAAAAGGAACACCTTGGAGGATATTTATTATAAGGATCAAGGTCCGTGGGGTTAAAATTTCATCTCTTGAGTCCTTATAATTTCGAAGATATATCCTATTTAAGATAGGGTTCTAGAATCATCCTGAATTTAGTCATCGCGTAATTTTAGATATAAATTTTTCTATGTGAGGTTTCAAACCCTGAAACCCAGAGGTTGTTCATATAAATTATCAAGGTATATGTGATAAAAATTTCAACTTATGGGTCATCCTACTTTTGTAGATACACCCTGTGGACGATAGGGTATCTAACTAGTCCTATTGACTAGTCTTAAACAGGTGTTCTAGGTAAAACAGCCATAACTTATTCCTAGAGTATCCAAATTGAGTGAGACTAGTTGCATTGGATAGTGGACAGTCTTTAGTATTTTTGGTACAAGTTTCAAAATTTTATATCAATTATTTTGTGCGGGGAATGCTATACAAGTGAGATCTACTGGAAAGGAAAAAAATCAACAAGGTGTGGAGAAGTTGCCATAACTTCCACTTGGCACATCCAATTTTGGTCAGACCTGTGGCATTATAGAGAAGAAGTTTCAGATTACTACATGTATAAATTTCATACTGAGAAGGGCCAAAATTTCAAAGATACATCATAAGTAAGGTCGGCCAAGAGGACAGACTCCAAATCAGGGTTTCAAATGTATCTTCACTTAAAACTATCATAACTTTTGATTGGAATGTCTGATTGAGTTGATTCAAAATCCATTGGAAATATAACACATAGAAGCGAATATTGGAACAAGGATTACAAGTAATTGAGATCTTTATCCTTAATATATTGAGGTTTTGATTTTAGGGTTGGGATTAGACCTCAATTAAGAATCAATGAAAATACCTAAATTTACAGGAGATGAAGATAAAGATGAAATCAATCCTATAGAATGGTTGAGGTTGGTAAAAGAATATAATATGACTCCTTCGAAGGCAAGAAATTTTTTTTTTGATGAAGTTTGGAAGTGGTGGATGAGTGTTGATCAAAATACTATATGGAACTACACATGGGAAGAATTTGAAAAACTCTTCTAAGATAAATGGAATAGGAATACAAAAATGGAGGAATTGTATAGAATTCAAGATGAATTAAAAGAAGCAAAGGAAGAGATTAAGAAGAAGAGTGAGGAGCTATATAATATATGAGCCCTTAATGAATCACTCATTAAGGAGGTTAAGAACGTTAAGAACCAAATATCAAT
>CBVK0101782872.1:0-10840 GCA_900067695.1 Picea abies
GATCTCCTAGTTATCCCTAGATATCGGGGATAACAGTTCTCAAGCTAAACAAAACACCTTCAATGTTCTAAAGTTTAGGCCAAGAAGTTCAAACAATCAAAAGAATATGCAAATAGATAATCTGGTTTTGAACTCGATTTAAGGGCAAGGATCGACAAATTAGGCTGGAAAATCTGCAAATTAACTCTACATTCTTCAGAATATTCAAGAAAAAAATCACATGAGGGTGTTAGTCCAAGAAACAGAACTCTTAAATGCATTGACAGGAAGTAAAATGCCCTGATTTCACAGGACAACCATTGGCCAAAACTTTATAATTGAAACATTTGTCAATTCATCTTTGAGCACGATGCTGTCTCGTTGGCACTATTATTTTGATAAATAAAATGCAAATTCAAAGCTCCAATCAGCAGTGATGGGCAACAAACAATTCAATGAATGGCAGAAATGAAGGACTAATGTAAGACATGACAATAGCTAACTATTATTACATTTACAACATGATGTTAGAGGGCATCCTGGTAAAGTTACTCTATGGGCAATAACAAAAGTATGAGAATAGCCTTACAAATGGCAATGAAGAGCAACCTAAGCCTCAAAGAAGTAAAAACAAGGCAATGAATCCAAGTGCAACTTCTATCAGAAATTGAAGATAATGTCACATATACATGTTAAAATAGCTGAAAAAATTGCCAAATTAAGTACCTAAAGTGAAATGATTGTAAACCAATCAAGCAACAATGTTCTCAAGCTAAACAAAACACCTTCAATCAAATTTACCTGTCAGGAGTTACCTCAGAAAATTGTTTAGGACGCCATGAAAGAATCAAATTGCTTACACAAATCAATGAACCTTCATACTCAACTCCGTTGGCAATAAATCCTGTGTCAGTGCACCTGGATATCAAGCATACAGGATTAAATATTTGACCGGCAAACCATCCAACAATTTCTATAACCCAATGTACCATTTCCTCAACATCAATGATGGTGACATACTTTCTTACATCTAGCTAACATGGAGAACTGACATATCTCTAGGCACAAGCATTCAGAGCAAAAAAGTGTAAGGATGTACCATAATCTTTGGTGTCCTATGCATATTGTTAAACAATAATATTAGAGGCCCATCTTACTGATTTCCATTGGACATAAGCTAAATGAATCTGTTTTCAACCACATCTTTACATACAAATTCCAGGGGAGCTAAATGTTGCATTTCATGCATTGCTTGTATCTATAATCAGATAAAATATAAAGTTTGTAGAGTGTACTTTATATTAGGATTCTGAACATATAAGTGAAATGTCTTAGGGATCATGTCATGAAAAGGAAATGTTGAGTTACAAAAACAGTATGGAAATGCCTTAAAAAGATCTGGGAAATTCTTCCTAGAAATTCCCTGTATGGAAATGTCTCAGAAATATTTTACCAGCAGAGACCATTACAGCAATGCCATTTCCTTACCATAATATTTATTTTAATAGACATGGGTGAGTCCCACAACTTAGGAAATGGCATTGCCGTAATCGGATATAAGTGTCATTGGCGCCGGCAGGGTGAAAATTCCATTGACTCGTGACATATTCAGAAAAAACAGCAATATTTTAAATTATCATGATAATATTGTTAAAGGAAAATATCCCAATATTTTCAGGCAATATTATCAGCTCTGGGTAAATCTCACGATATATCGCGATACGGACGATTATTGCTGATAAGTGTAACACTGCTTAGAAGTTAGAACCCGTACTGGAGTCAACTATATAACGTGCAATCTGGAATACAATACTGTGTACATGTCAGATGTTTCTGCTTACTGCCCACAAGTCTGAAACCTCTCAAAATTCAAGTCATGATATTATTATTAGTAGCATTTTGCATGATGATAACACCATGTGTTATGAGAAACCAATCAAACTAATGTTTTGGCCTGGAAATCCAGGAAGTTACCCTCTAACTGTGTCAAATATCTACCTTCAGTATCAAGTTACAACTGACCCAAAATATCTTTTCAGCGATCAGAAAATATCAGTGATAATGCCTGAGAATGATCTGTTCCCTTTCCTGGCTGTGATGGCATAGTTACCACCTTGCCATGCTCACCAGAATGGCCCTGGGACAAGTACTTGGGTCAGTAATTGGCGGACTCATTTTGACTAAGTATTAATTAATAAAATCTTTCCATACTCAAGGGCATTGGTAAGTACTAAGTATTCACCAAGTATACCAAGTATTCAGAGAAGACTTGCCATACTCATTTGTAATTTTCCTGCATTAAAAAAAATGTGGTTTTTTACATCAAGTCACCTGCCTCAGAAAGTATAAGTAGAGTATGAGTATGATAATCCTACAGCATGTATATATTCAGAGCTCTATGTTGTGGGGCAGAAACCAATCAACTAAAATGCATGCACCATACTGCAAAACCGAAAGACAAAATCCTCAAGTTCATGACCATACAATCTATATCGATTATCCCAGTGAGCTAGCTCAAGTGGTTGAGTGCATCAAACTTCATGCAGGGGGTTTCAGGGTCAATTCCCCGGTCTGGCAGCCTCTGTTGTGTGCCTTATGTGATGTCCCTGCTGGGTCAGGCACTGAAATCAGCCGATGGGTTTACACTGGGTACTGTCCACACATGCGCAGAAGTGCTTGGAAGTTTCCCTGTGAGGTGTTCCTTGAAAAAACACAATCTATATTGATCTGTTTTTAAGGTGATATCTCATGTTCATTGCAGAACCAGGAAAATAGCAGACAACATCACCCTCAGTGATTACCAAAACTTATTGCTATTACTTGCTGACAGAAAATGATGCATCAATTTCAGAAATATTAAAGTTTCATTGTGAAATTCTAACCAAAACATCAGCTAATGCTGAAGTTTCTGTACAGGAGTGGTACAGAAATTAAGCAGAGATGCCTAGGAAATGTTTCCCAAGCATTTCCTAGCACTTGAGTGCATGGAAAATGAAGAATTTTGATGTTCCCAATCAGGTTTCAATCACTCCTTATCACTCCCATAGTTTAATGCCCAACCCACATGATATAAATTCATCACATAACATATATTAAATTCTGGAAATGAAATTTCTGATTTTAAAACACAAGAGACGATTTTCTTTGACTGGAAATTAAACGCAGAAATAATCCAGCAATAAATGAACATAGTACACAAGACATTTTGGTCCAAAAATGACCCAGGAAAAACCCCCAGGGTGGGGGAAACCTGTTCTTCTGAGAGGGTAGCTTCTTTTATTAAATATCAAGCATCTGGAAATTACATTTAGCAGAAAATTAAATAACCAGCAGAGACAACTTATCTCTCTTTTTCCAAAGACAAAACTTTCTTGGAAATCGTGCCAGCTAACCACCTCGAAATCTGAGCCAATCTTACTCAGAATTTCCGTATGCTGTACGGACAGCAATCACCTTCAGCACTGTACGGTCCTCGAATTCTGTGCACACTGTATGGAAAAGTATGACTGTACGGAATCATTAAATGCTGTACAGCTGCCTTGAAAACTGTGTCAATTTACCCTCAATTTCTGTGCATCAAATCGTACTGTACGGACGGGTTATGACAGTCATTAATGCTGGTATCCTCCTCGATTTTCGTGCCCACGTTTGCATGGAAAATCGTGCCTCTATTTTCTGGAAATGATCTTCCTGCTCTTCTTCAATCTGCTCTCTCTTCAGCGAATGTGCAAAAGTGTGCTCTCAATGGATTCATGAGAGACATTTAATGGTCTCTTTACCCTCTTGGCCTTTCAAATTCCCAAAGTGACTTTTGGATGACCACATGATACAATGGTTCTTAATGAATTAAATCAACGGTGGAAAATAAAGTGCACATGAAAATCACTTTTTTTTAATATTTCATTCACCCAACTTAAATAAAAGACCCACTTAGCTTTTATTTCCTAAGTCACTTTTCACTTTATGAAATACAAGGGGGTTCACATTTAAAGTGGTCACATTTCCCTAGGCAAAGAGACCAAGCCTAAGGAAAACCACTTACCTTGGTATAAAAATTTAACAGAAAATACATGAGCGGTACCAATATTGCATAAAATGGAAAAAAAGATTATATATATATAGAAAGTTAGAAATAGATGGAAAATTTTATAAATGTGAAACAGTAGATACCTCTTACAATCTACCATTTGACTCTTCAAGAAAACATTAATGTATTTAATACTAATATATTAATATATTATCGGTATACATACAGTTGTAAATTGTAATATTTCAATGCATTCGTGTATTAGTATTACGGTATTTGTCTAAAATATGTATAATGACAATGCATAAAATATTTATGTATTGAACACAATTTTAAAAATTGGCCGACTCAAACTCGGACGCGGCAGAATTGACCCTCAAGGCCACCAACTCAGCCACCAAACCGGCAAACCGGCTCGGGGGACCAGTTTGGTACCGAACTGACCAGTTATCTATCAAACCAGTCCAACTCGGCCAAGTCCATACCTACTCAGCCAAGTCCATATTGGGTCAGTTCCCTATAGGCCGCAACACCATTCTAGGGGGAAAAAACAATTGTTAGTTGACAATGTATTGTTTATCAAGATGCCACCTCATAATTGTAGGTCTGAAAGCTGCATGTACTCAATTTAGTAGGATTCACTTATATGTATTTTTACTTTTTATTTTTTTTACAGAAACTGAAAAATATTTTAGTATAAAAAGAGTTGTAGCACAGCTAACAGCAGTCCTACAAATAGTGCTGATTGAAAATCTTGCAGACTTCCAACCTCCCTTCATGGAACAGTGGGGAGGGAAATTGAATTTTCCTACAAGGGCTTTTCATACCAGTTTCTTGAGTACATGAATAGATTCTCACAAATTGATTACACAAAGAAATACAAAAACAGAGCATAAATATCTCAGGAGAAAGTCAAGAGTTGGCTAACATCCCAGGTGAATATTCGTTTCTACCTCTTGAGCTATCCGGTCCCGATTGGATTTCCTTTCCCTTGTAAGAGGGGAGGGATTTGAAGCCTTCTTCAGGACTTCGGAAAAGGAGAAGGATTTAGAGGACTGAAGATGGGACCTGCACTTCAAGCTACACCTCTTTTTCCTCTTCCTAACCTGAATCCCTTTCTTCCTCTTCTGTTTCCTCTGTTTCCTCTGCTTCCTCATCTTCCTCCTCTGACTCCTCTACATCTTCTTTGTTTTCTTCTTCTTCTTCTGCTTCCTTCTCTTCTTCTTGGGCATTGGCCACTAGATCCTCAGGGGAAGGGTTTGTACCATTACCAAGATGAGCTGGTCCGGAGTTGAGATCTATTGTATGTTCCTCTCCAACTTCCTTCTCCGTATCTTCAGGATTTATTGAGCCCTCTAAGTTCCCAAGAACTTCATATTTGTTGTTGCTTGATGTGGGTGGACCCTCTTGTGATGGATTTGGATGTGATGGCCCCTTATGCTGAAAATTCCTATGCCTGCTTGGAACCGTCTTGAACTCGGGTTCCTTTCTTAACTGTTGCTTTGAAGGAGGCTACTCTTCTTGGATTTTTGGATAGTTTTTAGCAAAATGTCCATAAGCTTAGCAAGCCATGCACTTGAATGAGATCTACTCATAATCTAGCACTTGATGGTGGCTCCACCTATCTAGATTGATTTGCAAATCTTCTGGGAGTCCCTTATTCAAATCAATCTCCACGCATATTCTCGCACAATATTATAGATTCCCTTTTGGTTCTGCACAGTCAATGAAATGACCCAATTTGTTTCGAATCTCTCTAAGGGAGCATTCGTCCCATAAAATTAACGGGAGATGAGGTAATCTGACCCACACTGGGGCTGTTGTAATCTCTTGTTCTGGATTGAAGTCAAGGGTCCACGGGGATAGATACATTCCTCTGGATCCCATGAAGTATGGCCCAGATATGAATATCAGATCCTGCTCTTCCTTATTTAAAAATAGAAAGATATAATAACCACAGCCAATGGAAAATGATATTACCTATCCATTGATCTTTGGGGACCATTGTTCTGTTACCCATGTTTCCACGGCCTTTTGGACTGGGCCAGAGGCCTTTAAAATTTCCAACTAGAACCTGCTCAAACTGAATGAGGGCTTTCCTTCTTAGTTCCAGAGATGAGAGATCCAATTGAGGTATGGCTTCCAATCGTTTTACAAAACATTGTTGTTGAGGTTGATTTAGTTTGCTTGGAATCAGGGACCGAACCAATACATTGAATGCCTCTATTTCCTTATAAGCGTCTCCCATAGATTATGATACGATCCCAACAGGAGATGGTGGCTCCTTCTCCAACAACAACTAGTGGCTAAGGTCTACTCGGCTCCCAATGAGGGCAGAAAATGATCTTCCTAGGAAAATCGGCACCAGAAAACTTTAGGCAATGGGGTTTCATCCGTCTCTTAGTACTCCAGCTAGTGGACCAACTATTTT
Organism: Picea abies; assembly: GCA_900067695.1. NCBI lineage: Eukaryota > Viridiplantae > Streptophyta > Pinopsida > Pinales > Pinaceae > Picea > Picea abies. The sequence continues at coordinate 6,438 of CBVK0101782872.1, forward strand.
GGCCTACTCCATCATGGATCACTAGTAGCACTTGGCTACAACCAGCAAACAGAACTCCTTTGCAGTGATTTCTTCATCCTCCAGAGTGGGACTTGCATCAAAGTTTCTCATAATAGTGGCGGCAGCAGCTAGGGTAAACCCTAGCCGTTGTGGAAGGTGTTGCTCAGCTACATTGTTCAGCTTAGATATTCACTTGTATGTAATTAAATCAAAGTTGTATTGTGTATTTTTCTTTAGTTGTTTCCCCAAAGAAGAACCATTATGACCTAGAAAACTTTCCCACTAAAACTTTACCATGGATGGGGACAAAACACACCATCCCTGCCAAAAATGTGTATTCTGGTTTTTCATATGATTCTTCTGAGTTTAGATTCTTAAATCCTAACCTAATTGAGATATAATTGGAACAATTGGATAATTTCTAGAGTTTTGCATTTTAACTATTCCATATCACGATCAGACATTGGTGGGTTTCTTGAAGAGTAATTATGTTCCTTGTAAATATTTGAACAATAACTGATGCAAGGTAATTGAAAATACCTCATTAAATATTTGGTTTTTGTCTCTAATGGTTTGGAATCTTTAAAATATATTTTTTAATTAAAATTTTAATATTTTATGGATTTTTTAGTAAATTGAGTCATTAAATTCAAACCAGTCCAATTCCGAGCCAAGTCCAAGTGGACCCCTCGACTGATTTGGAGGCCAAGTCTGAGTTTTAAAACATAATTTGAAAATACAATATAATTGTATTCTTCTTGTTATTGTCGATCGGGCTGTGGTCTAGCAGTAACTTGGAACAATTCATGTGGAGCTGACCCAGGTTCAAATCCTGGCGCACATGCTCCTCCCTTGCACGAGCTCTTCCAATTGTGGCTTGCGGCTATGCCACCTTTGGGGCATACCTTCGAAGGTTTCTGGATTAGTTCCTTCTTGGGCTTTGCACCAATCATTGTTGTAGCTTATAGGCAATTATATGTAATGGACTGGCTTAGTACCAAGAATCTAACATCACTAATAAAAAATTGCTAGATGATGGGTCACATTGTTCCTAGGTTTTCAATCCATTTGGTTGTTTCCGTTTTTCAAAAAAATTATATTATTAAGATATCTTACATGTATAATGTATTAATAATTTATGTAATAAATATGTATAATGTAATTAGGTAGCACAACTACCTGGTGTGTGAATAAAAAGTGTTCTACCTCATTGTATTCATGACTCCATTTCAAATAAAACATTATGTTCCACATCTCTCGGCCATTTTTGTATTCTTATTTTTCTACGTCATATGTAGGGCATCTTGTAAGAGGGAGGTTATCTAGAGAGAAGTTTCTAAACTTTTCAAAAAGGGGTTTGACTCTAATATCTACTTTGGATTTTTTTCTTCTTCATTGTTTTGTTTGATGAACAAGCAAGACGGTGATTTTTCTTTCTTACTAATCTTTTGACTTATAGGGCATTACTAAAAGAATATTTAGGTCACCCTTATCTCCTTATAGCTTATGTTTTCTGCCTCTTTGGAATTTAACATATAGCCTGTAGGGTAGATTAGAATATCATACTTTGTATCTATGATTAAAGCATATTTACGTAATTTCATGACATCAAAGTCTTGTTTCTCTTTGGAGGTTTGAAGGGATTCCAATTTTGAATTTCTTTGCCATTGGCAAATTGTACATCATAGGTGTAGGAAGCTCTTTTTTATGGAAATGTTGGCCTTCATGGAAAAAGTTTATGATATGAAGGTATTGGTACATCAAGAATCTTATCTTGTCCCTTGTAAAAAATAATTCAAAGGGTTCAAATTGATTGAAAGATTTGCTACTCAGTATGGATATATCTTTTTGAGGCCTTTTCATTATAGACTATGTTTGACTTTTGCCCTAGGTTTTTCTTCATGGTTTATAGGCCTCTGCTTACTTTGATCCTAATTTTTGGGGAAACTCATGCCAATATGGGGGACTTTGTGTATAAAACATGAAGGTGGATTCTTATTGAATATTTTATTATTATTATATGTGTTAAGAGGGCTTAAATGTGGTTCCTTGAAGCTCTATTTTCTTCTAAAAGGTGGGTGGGATTGGTAGGACTTAAAGTTATTGTTATCCCCCATTTCTAGGGATAACTAACGTGATGATGTCTCGAGGCCCTCAGGTTGCAAACATGGAGTACCCAGATACAGAGCAATAGGTAGAGCCCCACATCACACCACTCATCACCATGAGATCAATGGTTGTACCATCCAACACACCAAATTGGCTCACAAAGGACAGCAGGTCTTGCTCCATGAGGTAACAAGTCCAGTGTTGTGGTAAGTGTCATCTTAATAAATGAAGCATTTGAATATGTTGCAAAAGGTCTTTCCTTGATTTTGAAAACGTTTGCTTGGAAATTATGCTCCTTGCCTTGTTTCACCTTGGTGGTTAACATTGTGTCCTAGTAAGTGGTCACCCTCAGGGAAAGGGTTGTTATTGGGAGGTCTCCTTGATGAGTCACCGTACCATTCCTAATCATACTTATCACTTTCCATACTTCTTCCCTTTTGTCCCCTCATCTTTTGGGATTTTTGGGTGCACTGACCCAAGAAGGGATTGTACCTCATTTCATGGGAAGAAGGGGTTGAAGGCCCAGAGGGAAATGTAGCTGGCAAAAGATAAAAGCCAAATCATAACCTTCTAGATGCTCGCCCAAAGAGGTCTTGAGAACAATGAAATGTTTCTCCTAAAAGATTTGAAGACCTGCAAAAGCAAACTCACATCATATAGATGTCTCACTTGTTGAGGTCTGTACACTTATGCGGTGTCCCTTTCTTTCCATGCATATGGCACTCTGTGTACCTCTAGCTTCAAGTGACATTGCGGTACTCTTTTCTTTCCATGTCTTATAGTACCCAATTGTTTTGGACTTTAATATAAATAGCAATGACTGGGCTTGGAAAAAGGTTGCATTGAAAGCAAAGGTGCAGCACACACCCTCTACAAAGACACCCATAAATGATATAATACAAACCCTTGTATGTCATGAACTCCATACCGAGAAGCTTTACCCCCCATCCACTTCATACTCTTTACATGACTTCGAGAGGGTCCACCTAGAAAACACTCCTTAACTTGGGGAATGATTCACCTAATAGGTCACCATGACAACCCTCCCATACTTAAACATGGCAAGTCGCATAGGGTCTTTGAGCATTTGTTTATTTTGAGAGGGGGGATTTGATGCACATGTTCAGGTGATTATTTTATTATATATGGCTTACTTAACATGATGCTTGTGACTTGTGAGCCCTTGGAGGGCGAATTTGCTTGTCTTTGCAGGACCTTGACAGGTGGAGAGATTTTCATGGAGGCACAAGGTTGTTGATATTATGGTAGTTGCGGGAGGTATTAACCTCCATTGTGACCTTTGACAAGATTAGAATATTCCGGAAGCAAGAAAAGAATTGAATGTAACCCTAGAAGAGATGTCGGCTAAAGGAGATAATTAATATGAATTAATTAGTACCCAGAATGAGAAGTTGGCCCAGGCAGTCTGCCAGAATTAGTATAAATACAGGGGGGCAGTCTTCACTTTACACACAACTCTCAAAATCGCAGAGAGACACTTGTGCGCACTGTAGTTGGGCAATTTTGTGTGCAAGTCCTGGAGAAGGTGTTGCCGCCAGTTCTGAAGTCTATAGTTTCTATCTTTCTGGGTTGGACTCTCTGATCAGCTTTGGTTACTTCTTGCTTGATGCATTAGCCTTGCTTGGCTATTGATTTGCTACCAGGATTCTTTTCTCTGTCAAGGTCAAGGTGCTCGGGGGTGGCATTGGCCTATGGTTGAGTGACAATAGTGATATTGTCTATGGTTAAACAAGCACATTCTAACATGTTATGGGCCCACACCTCCTTCATTCAGTCTAACCGTTGGAAGGAAGCATAGCCATAAGGATACTAAGCTCGTTGAAGAACTGTCGCTAGGGTTTTCTAGCAGGAGCAGTTACCAAAGCATTGTCGCTAGGGTTACTAGTAGGTGCAGCTGCAGAAACCCTAAAACCTTGATCCAACACCTTATGATGGAACATCTCGCTCAAGAATAAGGTATTCAAGTGCGCCTTAGTCCAACGCACCTCTTAGCACTCTCAGAAGGCAGAAACGTCAAAGTTGAAATTTTGGATCAAAGCTTGACCAATCATCAGTCAACCAAAGTCATGAATGAAAAGACTAGTCCTCTACACTACTCAGCACTCACACTTGAAGATGACATGTGGATAATTGACAGTGGAGCTTCTAGGCATATGACGGGAGATCAAGCCAGACTCTCCAATCTAAATGAAAAGAAGACATCGTACAAGGTAGGGCTTGGAGACAAAAGCACTTACCCAGTCGAAGGAGTGAGATCGGAAGAGCGTCGTGTA
>CBVK0101782876.1:5187-15781 GCA_900067695.1 Picea abies
ATGCAATCATGTTCCCTTAAATTTCTATTGCATCGTCTTGCATTACAAGAAGAGTGGAAGATATTCTCTCCCTCAATACCATGGGAAAGTCATCATCAAATGCATTAGCATATGTGAATTTGGATGTTGGTTGTGAAGGCCTTGTGTCTTTAGGAATGTTGTTGTAAAACTTATTAAATATTTTGTTAAAATTAACAAAAATCTCATTATCTCTCTTATTGAGTGAGCCAAACTCAGTTAGGTAGTATATATCGTCTATTTTTTCACCCCACTATTTCATAAAGGTGGATTCTAGAGCCTGCTAGTTGTCAATCGAAGAAATGGGTAGTTCTCTAAACCACTTTATGACGTTTCCTTCCAAGGTTTGGAAAAACATTATCATGAAGACATAATCATGCTCCACAAATAGGTTGTCTGTGAAGTATTGAAAGGTTGTTATGTGTTCCCCAATAGAATGGGTTTTTTATCCATCATACTTGGGTAAAAGCTTCAAGCAATTCTCGGGGAGATCATGGACATGCTAGGGTAAGTTCAATGGTCCATATATAGTAGTGACCCAAGGATTTAAAGGTGGTGGGAGAGGATGGTTCCCCCCTTCTCTTCCTCCACCGAATCCATCCATAAGGTTTTTCAATATTAGTCTATTAGCTTCAAAGGATAGAGGAGCTACAAGATCTTTCAATAAGGCTCACAAGGAAGAAATCAATCCTTGACATAATTCTAGGGGCTAATTTTGTAAATATATCAAAGGTTCTAAGGGAAATTTTGAAGTATAATGTACATCTACAGGAATATAAAATAGATATAAAAATTCAAATATTTTATGAACAATAAAAGGATATGTTTCTAAATTAGGGTTACCTGAAGAAGAAGAGAGTTGGCGTTCTCTAATGTTCCTCTAGGTCATGAGCTTTCTAAATCTGAGTATATTGGAACCTACTCAGGATCAAGGTTAGTTATGGTGTATCTTCTATTGGAGGCCATATTTTCCTTTTGTGGATTCGCGAGGTGAAATGTTAACATCCATATTTATTAAGCTTGTTTACCATCAAGGATCAGAGCTTACAATGTTATATCCCGGGGAAATATGTCTTCAAAGTCTTTTCCCAGAAAATGGTTCCATTTTGGATGTTATCGCTTGAGATGTTCCAATCTATCAATTGAATGATGTCGAGGCATTGAGGGGATAAGAATCATGGTGAATCTTAAATCAATTCTCCCATTAAGGAAAATTATGAAAAATTGGGTAATTTTTTTTCTATCTCTTTTAAAACTCTCAACCCTCAAACAATCTTAGCTTAGATAATAAAAAATCTCAACCCCAATAGGCATATGTCCATGAGTGTTTCAGAAAATTTACATTTAAAATTGGGTGAAGTGGTGATTTAGAAGAATAACAAGATAAGAATACAAGGCACTGCAAATAATGAATCTTATAGCTTATGGAAATAGAACAACGTGCCGAGAAATTAAGAATTCAACAGTTCTAACACATACAATAGATCATTAACACATGCTTCAAATAATTAAAAATCCTCATATTTTCAAATACATATAGATACCTCTGCATATCATTTAAAAATGTGAAGAAATGACAAGAAATGGTCATTTTTTAAGAGGAAATCACTTCTATGTCATAGTTATACACCACACAGTAACAATGAACATGTTGCATAACTTGTTTCCTGAGATTTTACTAATGGGGATCTGATACAAGAAACAAAATGAGAGGGCTGGCTTTTATAAGAACACATGCACAAAAAAAAGAATTACAAACTGAAACATAATGCAAGGGATGAATCTCATGAAGCATGTTTCCTTTATTATCTCTCTCTACCTAAGGATTGTGTTCAAAAACTTTGGTTGTAAGAAAATTTTAAATTCCCCAAAGTGTTGAACATAAGAATGAGATCATCTTCTTTCTTTATATACTTCTTCGTTTGTGAGAAAACCATTCATTTAATCCAATATTTCTTCTTGAAACCGAACACAAATTGTTAGTTTCTTGATACCGCCTCTGGTTTTCCAACTGATTTTACCTGATAAGAAAATTTTTACCACCAAAGTTAACATGTTGACGTTGTTGTGGGTTTGTTCTCTTTTTCTAATTGAGATTCTATTTGGATTCATCTTGGTGGCTCAATTGGATCCATGTCTGATGCATTGGATCTAATCAAACTTTGAATAGTTTAGGTCCATGGTTGGTTGGAAGAATGTCTATCCATTTCCTCTCAGCCACCACTACTCCTCAATGTAGGCCACCAATGACCAACTCTTTCAATCTTTTGTCTCAATCTTCAACAGAGCATTGTTCAATTGATACAACTACACCTTAGGGTAGATTCTCAGATGTCCCTTTGTTCTCATATTTCGTATAATGATACTAGAGAAGGACATTCCCTCCTTCGTGAATTGTAGAACATGCTCTCCAGACATCTATAGCTAGGATGGATGGGATTTTCTCTCGAGAGGAGAGACTGGGTAGGTGGGTCATCTTCTACGACACTTGGCATCTGAGTAACTCACCTTTAGAATCTATATTACTCACAAATTGGTTCTTTATGTTCCTGTGTTTTTCTCTTATAATATCTCAACACGTTATTGTGGAGAAACTTGATAGAGTGAAGTGATTCACTACACCCGGTATGATATTCTAATATCTGTGGCTTGCACGGGTGTCTGTGTGTGTGTAGAAAATTATTATTATCCTCTATCAGTTATAGGTAATGGTAGGATTATTGGTGAAAGGACCTATACATGAGGCCCAATTTATTGTCTTATGTCGTCTTATCTCTCATTGATTTGGTGTGCCATTATTGTATCCCTCACTTGCTTGAAATATTCTTCCACATTCCTTTTTGAACACATGTCATCTTCCCATAGGCTTATATCTTTTGAAATTTTGGGAGGCACAAAATTTTGAGTGAAATCATGTTGACATCATCATGGCCCCCCACAAACATGTGACAACTTCATATTGGTCCATGTTAGCACCTATGTGGCTCTGGGTTTAGTTTATGTGTAGTTGAGCTCAATTTGTTGACTAGAGTTCCTAGTGGGCCCTCTCTATATAGGTGGCAATCTCAGACTGGATCTAATGAGTGCCCTACTAGCATGAGACAATGTCCCTAATCCTTCCAAGTGTCCCAGATGGAATTTTGCATTGGTTCTAGGTGGAACTGAATGGGATAACAATTGTGTTCTTGGTAATGATCGAGTAGGTGGTTAGGAAAAATCAGAATACCATTGTTGTGACCCAATGATAGTGATTTAGCCTTCCATGATCTTGTTAGGAAACACCATTCATATCACGACGTGTGTCTCCTTAAACTGTCGTTGCACACCTCATGCTTTTTATCTCTCGTGCAACTTTACGATGCAACATTGATCACCCACCGTAGATCTTCCTCAGTTGCAGCCATTGGATGATCATGCCTTGCACCTTCTCTAGTTCTTGAATCCTAGGCTTTGGTCCCATGATATAACCTCTGTCCAAAAAGGTATTAAGTATTTTAAGAGCACAATTAGCCCTGTTTTAGCTCACAATAAGTACCTAGGGGCTTAAAATTTTTCCTTCATCCCTTAGGGCATGATTTGTTCTACTGATTTCTCTAGGGAACCTCAAAATATGCTAGCTCTTTTGGTCTAGGAGCTCTGTAAGCTAACCCTTTTCCTCTATTTTTTCCAATTTTGGCCTTATAATCTTGATCATCATGCATATTGATGACATGCCCAAATCTGGTTCTAACAAAACTCCTTAATGTTACCATCATAGTACTTCTCTAGTAGATATTCCTTCCTAAAATATTTCTCAAATTGCTTTCATATCATCTTGTTTTATTTTAATCCCTTAACTTCTTTGAGTTCCTCCCACCATATGGAAGCTCATCCATTCAAATTGAAAATGGATATCTTTTCGTTTGTATTTTTCAAGTAGTTGTGTACTCAAAAATACTTCCTCGGTCCCAACAACCAAGCCTTGACTTCTTCTCCTTTCTCAATTTCCCCATCAAAGGTAGGTGGATTAGCCTTCTTGAACTCTTATGTCAAATAAATTTGTGAGTGTCTCTTTTTCCTCTTCCCGAGGACACTTGACCCAATGCCATTGTTGGATAGTTCCTTTGTAGTTGTATTTCCACTAGATGACTCCTATGGAAGTGTCTCCACTATCTTTTCTTCTCTTAACATCTCAATTCCTTTTCCTAGAAGAAATTCTCCCCACATTACTGTGAGTTGGTCCATGCTTATGGACATTTAAAGGGATCTTGAATTTCTCTAATTGTTGTAGTCTTGCATTACTAATGGATGGACCCTATTGCAAGTGCTTCTGAATATTGAGCATACTCTGCAGTAAAATTGCATTCAACTTTTCCTACTCAGCCTGAGATCTCATGATCATTTAATTATCTTCTTTCAAACTCCTTACTGTGAGGTGTCCTCCATACTATATTGCACCATTCACCTCTATTTCCTTTTCAGTACGTCCTACATGTTGAAACAATGAAACACTATTATCCATTACATTTAAAATTATTGGAATAAAATTATCATCCTTGTCAAACAACAGTTTCCTTTGACAATCCCAAGCCAAGAATCCATTCCTTCTTATCAGTCCTACTCAAAACCATTGTCGATATTTGTTAACATAGTTGAATCATTCAAAAATAGAACATGTACTTTCATCATGTAAAGTTCTCTTAAACATACATTCAGCCTTAATGACCTGTTCAATTCTAGAGTTTGAACCTGGCTCTGATACTACTCTATAACACACCTGACCCCTTAAATCCTCTTAGGCTGGTGGAATGTCAAAATTTCCTTTCCCACTAAGCTTATGGTCTCATTTTTACACCCTCGTTTGACCTGTATCCCATGTGGCACACGTGTGGACTTCTTCTTCATCTTTTGCACTGTAGTACAGAGCTACGTGGGTGTGCTATGGTTTTGAAAGTCCATGGAATCTCCACTCTTTTCTTCTTAGAAATCCTATGGAAGAATTATACTACACAGAAAAGGGATAATTCTCCCCAATCAAACTACTCTACCTCACAAGGCTCAACCATATTAATGATCAATGATGAATTGATTTCTATTTCCATCGAGAAAGTAGGTTATACAACCTACATTCCATTCTCGATCATTCTCCTCCGATGACTATACTCCCGACATATCCAAAAGTCTTCAGTTTAGGAAATCTATGGTCCAGATTTACTATGCACCTTGAATTCGTGCAATAGCTAACACAACACTCATTCTCCACTTAATAATTTTATAGTGGGGGCTACAAAAAATCTACGGCTATGATATTATAGAGATTCCTTACCCACAGATCAATGGATTTTATCTTCTTGGTCCTACAACATTGAAAGTGCCTCACTCTTATTCAATCATGAGACTTATCGAAAGGTTCATCCCAATGAGAAACACTTCGATGGATCTGACGGTCCTTGGACCCTCACATCCAACTATGAGAGATCTATTGGATCTCACATCTGCTCGACATTTAACTGGAACTACCACTTCGACAGAGTTCCTCCTTTGGGATGGATCATTGACAAATCATGTTGAATATTTCAACATGCTCTGATACCATGTTGAAATTTCCCTCAGTGCAACACCCAAAAGTTAATTACAAATAAATCACTTATTGAATCAAATCACAACCAATTTATGAACTAAACATTACAATGAAAGACTAAATAAGGAAACCAAAATCCTCATGCATAATACAAAAAGATATTCTTCCCATCAACTAAGCTTATCATTCAAACATCCTCAAATCTTACAATGGATCCCTTACTGGGAAAATAACCCAAATAGAAAAGAGACAAAGTACATCTACATCTGATTGGTTGATCTTCTACCAAATATGGTCTACGATTATGTACGGAAACAATGCAACTGTTAAGCTAATACCCACAATGTCTTTCATTATATATGAAACTGTAATGCCAAAACCCACGCTCTATGTGCAACCCATACCAAAAAACTTGCGATGGTCACGGTAGCCCATCCTTCTACTAAACAATTGATATCTCTCTTACTTTGCCTAGATATCTAGATGAAATTCATTCTCCACCTATCCAAGGTCTCTTTAAATCATAGTCCTTTGTGATCTAACTCTCTCTACATCAACACTTGGATGAAACACTCTTCACCCATTTTCTATGAGATCTCACTCACTCATACAATGTGTAAGAAAAATTCCTTCTTTGATTCTACACTCTCCAATTACTCCACACTAGAAAAAGTCCTTATTTGTTATCTCTGTGTAAAAGTAAGTTCTCCTTTACCCTAGCCTTTCTTTTATAATATTGATTTATGACCTAACCCAAATCTCCAAAGTGATTGAAGGTTGAGATTACTTCTCACCTCACTTTAGATCAATGGATATTATTTAATTCACTAATGCTAATTAAAGTATTTCCTTAAATATAACTCAACTCACTAATAAAAAAAATTTACTTTAATTATAACTTTAATTAATGTAAATTACCAAAATAGAAGGCTTTAGACTACTCCCACATGATATACACCAAGCCTATGCGGAATTACCTATCCAATGGTACATGCATCAACACTCCCTCTTAGCGAGGACAATACTTCTGTCACCTGGATGTGTCTCTGTCTTCGCTACTAGATCGGCTACCATGGATGCTCTCCAATCCACCTAATTGGTTGTTCCCTTTGACGCAAAAGTTATCCTTACCATGTCATTTAGACCTGTCTTTGAATACTTCCCTTTGATCATGCTCCTAGAAGCGTCCTGCTCCTGAGCATCCTACATGGCCATATTGGACCATGACTCCTTCTTGACAAACTTGGAAGGATACTCCTTCCCACTTGAACTTGAAGGCTCACTTTGTATGAGTTTCTCAACCTTCGAAGCTACCTACTCCTTGTCCTCTATCACTTTGTTTCTTTCCATTTATTGCATAGGATAGACCTTTATCCTATATAAGTTTCTCTCTCTAACTCTAAAAATAGTTGTTTTGTCTGAGCCAGATCCTATGGGATTCAACGCCTGTCCATCCTGGAATGCTACATCATAGCCCTTCTTCTCAATTATTAAGACTGAGAGCACACTCCTCCTGAGTTCTAGCACCCATAGCACGTCCATCACTCTCAAAACGCCTCTTCACTCCATATGGAATGACATTGTTCTAAATCCCTTCACTGCATGTTTGGTGTCCATACCAAGTTCCACATGCACATCTGAGTTAGACTCCATGAAGATCTCGAACAAATCCCCTGCTCTTGTCATATGACATGTGGCTCCACTATCTATTAGCCAAGCACCAGTTGATATGGTGCCCAAGGAATTCTTGGAAACAAGTAAGAACTATGTATGTTCAAACTTCTTACAAAACTCATCCATTTGATTCTTTGTCAACACATCTACCTCTAGTTGCATTTTATTTCTTCCCTTCTTATTCATACATTTCCCTGCATAATGCCCAAACTTGTGACATGAAAAGTACTTGACTTTTCTCATGTCCTTATTTTTGTCATCTTGAGAGGTAGACTCTCCATTGGTAATATTCTTGAACTTTCCCTTCTTTTCCTGGATGGAAAGAGCAAGGTTCTCATCATCATTCTTGTGTTGACCTCCATCCAGTTCTTCATCTCGAAGTTCCTCCTGAAAAAATTAATTTCATAGCCTTAACCAATCAAGGAGATTCTCACATGCCATGATCCCTTTTATGAATGGTGTCCACTCCTTCCTGAATCCTTTGAGTTCCATCCTCACCGACTCTAAATCATCCATTGTCTCCCCAATTGTAGCTAGTCCATCTCAAACTTGTTGGATCCAAGTGAGATAAGTCATCATCGTATCTGATCCTGTCATCTTGGTGTCTCTAATCTTCTCTCTCAACACCATTTTGTGAATCTTTTTCTTACTATGAAATAAACTCTTCAGAACCTCCCGCGTGTCCCTGGCAGTTGTCTTTCCCTATAAATGAGGGATCAAATGATCCTTCACTCTATCAAAAGTATGCCCCTAGATTTCACATCCTTCTAATTATGGATGACTAGTTTTGTTGCATCTATTGGAGGAGTGATCTAAGTATTAGCAAATTCCCAAATCTCATTCTCCATCAACACCAACATGATCCTCTCCTTCCAAGGAATGTAGTTGGACAACCCATCTAACCTATCCTCAAATTGTAATTCAGTTTCCATCTCTAAGATATGATCTGATAACCCTATGTTGAAACTTCCCATGTACTATCATGTATGGCCTATGTCTGTGCTATATGCACTAACAACATGATTATTATGCTAATAATTGCGTTGTTCCACGCGGTCTGTGCGACTTGTAACATAATACCCACATTGTTCTTGATCTAACTACAATATGGTTGTTTCCCTGAAATCTTTCCTTTGATTCCTAATTATTGGTTATCAATTTGATAAGATATCTCGCAGATCTGATAGATCTACTACAAAATTACTGGATTTATGTTTGGTCCTCCAAACACCCACCATGACACTCCTGATCCAATAGATCTGTTGTCCTTGCAACCTAATATTGTCTCCATCTCAGAGCAACAACTCTTATACCATGTCTAATATTTCAACATGCTCTGATACCATCTTGAAATTTCCCTCAACCTAGCACCCGACAGTTAATTCCAAATAAATCACATATTGAATCAAAGAACAACTCATTTATCAACTAAACATTAGAGTTGAATACTCAATAAGGAAACCAAAAATATCATGCATAATACAAAAATATATTTTTCCCATCAACTAAGCTTATCATTCAAATATCCTCAAAGCTTGCAAGGGCTCCCTTACTGGGAAACTGGCCCAAATAGAAAAGAGACAAAGTACATTTGCACATGACTAGCTGATCTGTTGCCAAACTTGTTGTACAAATCTATATGGAAAAAATGTGACTGTTAAGTTGATAGCCACGTTGTCCTGCACTATTTGTGCAACTGTAATTCCAAAACCCATTCTATCTACGTGACCCGTAGTAGAAAACCTGTGTTGTCTGCAACAACCCATCCTTCTATTATATGAATGCTCTCTCTCTTCCTTTTCCTAGATCTCTAGATGTAAATCCTTCTCCACCTATCCAAGATCTCTTTGAATTAGAGTCCTTCATGATCCAACTCTCTCTACATCAACACTTGGATGAAACACTATTCACCCACTCTCTATGAGATTCCACTCACTCATACAATGTGTAAGAAAAAGTCCTTCTTTGCTTCTACACTCTCCAATGACTCCACATTAGAAAAAATCCTTCTTTTCTATCTCTTTATAAAAGTATCTCCTCCTTTACCCTAGCCTTTCTTTTATAATGTTGAGTTATGACCTAACCCTAATATCCAAAGTGATTGACGGTTGAGATTACTTTTCACCTCACTTGAGATCAATGGCTATTATTTAATTCACTAATGATAATTAAAGCATTTCCTTAAATAAAATTCAACTCACTAATAAAAGAAATTTACTTTAATTATAACTTTAATTGAAGTAAATTACCAAACTAGAAGGCTTTGGACGACTTCCACATGCTAGACACCAAGCTGATGTGGAAGTAAATGTTTGATGCTACATGTATCAACATATCCAACAACTTAGACTCCATCGGTTTTGACATTGACATATCTACGAATCTCCTCATCCTCAGACCTTTGGCATCATAATTTTCTCATTGAAAATTCCTCTTACACCTCTTCCTAGACCTTCCCGACTCATCTCTTCCAAAAAAATCATCAAATTATCACTCTAAGGATCTACGGTCGAGATCTCACCGACCCATTCTCTGATATATCGACAATTCCCATTATCTCGAAACTTCCCCATCAGAGGTTCACTATGACTTCATATTTCAGGTTCTCCTGAAGGCTTCACCTGTCGATAGATGATCTTCGGATCCTAGAACTCCAACAAATGGTCAAGATATGATCTCTTCACTGGATCAACTTTTGTCGCTTCATCTGGGTTAAAGAAATATTTTAATAGGGTTAAGGGTTATTTCTATACTTAGCAGTATCACAGTCTTTCCCAAACACCTTCCTGCAAGGTTTTAACTCAACTCTCTTAGGCTTTTAAACCACTTTCCAACAAGCAAGAAACACCCTACCAAGGCACCCAAATGAAAATTTTGTATCCTACAAGCTTTCCATTTCAAAGAATAGGGGAAAACACAGGGTTATTGGCTTGCACTAGCCTCTCATGCTCAATCATCACAGTTACTTCATTTTAAACTTGGATTTAGCATCCATTCATCATATTTAGACCATTAACATGAAAATAATACAATTTACAACCATCAATAAACATTCAACAAACATACGAGGAAAACACTTATCTGTTCAATGAAGTCTTCAACCAAACAATTGATTGAGGATGAATGCCTTTCCACCCAATTGTAGGCTATGTTTCACTTTGCCTTCTACAACATGCCACCCCCGTGCTAGGCCATGATACCACTAGAGGACTCTCACAGTTGACTATTAGGTCAAAGAATGGATTAAGAAGGTTATTCTCTCTCACTCCACTAGCAACAATAGAATTCCCTTCTTCCCACTGATCTCAAGGCCTCCACAAGTTTATCAAGCACCTTCCAGCA
>CBVK0101782884.1:0-10358 GCA_900067695.1 Picea abies
ATGCACCCGCTACATTCCAGTCTTGTATGAACCATATATTCAGGGATCAGTTAAGGAAATCAGTCTTGGTTTTCTGAGACGACATCCTGATCTATAGCCGGTCATTGCAAGAGCATATGAGGCACTTGGATGAGGTATTGAGCATCATGGAGGCACCGTGATTATATGCCAAAGAGTACAAGTGAAAGTTCAGTATGACAGAGCTTCTTTACTTAGGCCACATCATCAGTGCACAGGGGGTATCGGTGCACCAAGAGAAGATCAGGGCCATTCTGGATTGGCCGATGCCTAAGAACGTGATAGAATTGAGGAGCTTCTTCGGGTTGTGCAGCTATTATAGGCGGTTCGTCCAGGGTTTTCTCAGCTTGGATCACCGCTGACAGATCTTACCAAGCATGGGGCCTTCATATGGACCGAGAAATCACAGGAAGCCTTTGATCACATGAAGGAAGTCATGGGCACTTGTCCAGTGTTGGCACTACCAGAATTCACCTTTCCATTTGTACTAGAGTGTGATGCATCCAGCAAAGGGATTGGTGTCATTTTGATGTGGGGAGGACACCCCATTGTATTCAAGAGTCGGAAGCTTAGTCAACTTGAGAGGTTGTACTCCATTTATGACAAGGAAATGTTGTCAATCATGCATGCCTTGACCAAGTTCAGACAATATTTGGTGGGCAACAAATTCGTGGTCAAGACCGATCACAACAGTTTGAAGTATTTCCTTGAGCAGAAGGACCTCAGTGAGCACCAACAGAAATGGGTGACGAAGGGACATGCATTCAACTTTGACATAGAGTATGTCAAGGGGAAGAAGAACATTGTGGCCAATGCATTATCGAGGATTCCTGTGGCATGGAGATTTAAGCAGACTGGAAATCCCACTTGTTAGTGGAATATTCCAAGAACAAGTTTGCTTGTGAGGTGATGGATGGGTAGATACAGGATGACCGGTATAGGGTCATTGACGATGTCATATTTTACAAGGATAGAGTCTACATGGTGCCAAATTCTTGGCTTAAGAAGAAGATCCTCACTGCAGTTCATGATTTACCTCTAGCAGGCCATCAGGGGTTTTTCAAAACCTACAGACAGATCAGAGAGAGGTTCTAATGAAAGGGCCTCAAACAGGATTTTATGAGACACACCAGTGAGTGTGTGACTTTCCAGCAGAACAAGTCAGAGCATGCTCTTTCAGTAGGGCTACTTCAACCACTCCCCATTCCAAAGCAAAAATGGGAGAGTATATCTATGGACTTCATCACGGGTGTACACAAGGTCTAGGGTAAGGACTGTATCTATGTAGTGGTCAACAGATTGACCAATTTTGCTCACTTCTACGCCATACCAACATAGTACAATGCAATTCAGGTAGCCAAGCTTTTCTTCAAGGAGGTCTTCAGACTTCATGGGTTGCCGAAGAACATCGTCAGTGATAAGGACAGTCGATTCATAGGGACATTTTGGAGAGAGTTGTTTCGGTTAGTGGGGACAGAGTTGACACCTAGCACCAGCTATCACCCTCAGACAGATGGGAAGACCGAGATTGTCAACAAGTGGGTTGAAGGGTATTTTAGGAACTATGTAGGAGGACAACAAAGAACGTGGGTAAAGTGGTTACATTTAGGAGAACATTGCTACGACACCACCTTCCACATGTCCATTGGTATGACACCCTTCCAAGCATTGTACGAATATGATTCTCCCACTTTGGTAGACTTGGTCTTCGAGGAGAGAAGAGCTCCCAAGGCCAAGGATTGGATCATAGAGAGTCAGTAGATTCTCAAGTTGTTGAAAGAGAATCTGCAGATGACGCAAAACAAGTAGAAGATAAGTGCGGACAGGCACAGGATAGAGCGCAACTTTGAGGTTGGAGATTTGGTTTTCTTGAGATTCCAACCCTACAGACAGTCATCTTTGAAGAAGAGTGGGGCCGAGAAGCTCAAGCCCATATTTTATGGTCCTTACAGGATCATGCGCCGAGTAGACGAGGTTTCTTACGAGATAGAGCTTCCAGAGGGGAGAAAGATTCATAATGTGTTCCACCTGTCTTGCCTAAAAAAGGCAGTGGGAAAATTCATTATCACATCAGAGGAGCTTCACCCGTTGGATGAGGAAGGACAGTTGGAGTTAGTTCCGAAGGAGGTTTTGGAGTTCCGGGAGCGGAAACTAAGGAGCAGGGTCATCAGAGAGTGTTTGCTCATATGGAGAGGGCTTCCAGTAGAGGATTCTACTTGGGAGAGCGAGCAGGTGTTGCAACACCCTGGACTGGTATTGCTTGAGGACAAGCAATTTCGGGAAGGGAGGACTATAATGTCCCTTTCCAAATAGGAGCTCCAGAAAGAAGGCTTAATGGTATAAACTGCCCCGTTAGACTATAGCCAGGGCCAAAGAGGGGTAAACAGGGTTACTAGAGGTCACTTCAGTCACAGATGTTATATTCGGAAAGTGATATTGAGCTAAAAAGGGTTAAAAGCGATTTTAAGTCATTATGAGATAAAAATAGAAGTCAACAGTGAATTAGGGATTCAATAGTAATTTAGGGTTTTGGAAGTCAACAGTGAATTAGGGTTTTAGCATGATTTAGGGTTTTGAAAAGCTATAAAGGAAGGGTCAATGACCTAATTCATCATTATGCAGATTATGACTTGTCATTGAGGAGAAGAGGCACATATCAGGAGAGATAGTTCAATGTATTCCAGGAGGAAGACACCAGTTGGTTGATTTCGGTGTTGAAAGACACACCCTAGTCACTGAGAAGATCATCCAGGTCTTCCATCATTCTTCATTGATTCCACAGTGCTCCCATATTTCGAGTATTATCTTTCAGTTGCTTATTTGTATTCTGGCTAAGATCCCTTTGTCTTTTGATCTAGCCGAGTGTTGTTATTTAATTCAGTCGCAGTTGCTTATTTGTATTCTGGATAAGATCCTTTGTCTGTTGATCTAGTCAATTATTGTCAGTTTATTCAGCCGCATTCGGCCATTTTGTAATCCACAGAGATATCATAATACAAAATTTGCAGTCCTTTGTCGCGTTTATTATTTGTTTGATCATTTAAACCTTTGATCCTACACACACATTAGCAACATTTCCTAGACTAGCCAAGTCAGGAACATTACACTCTCCAGTCTTGTAGGTTCAGGTCCGTCTGAAGGTGTAATTCATGAGGTTTAGTCTTCCAACTGCACTAGGGTCGATGTAGAGCATTTTCTTTCCATAGATCCTTTACATGTAGGGAGTCCCTTGATTGCATTTGTTGATATAGAGGGTTGAGGTATTCAATAGAGGTTAGAGGTGGTTGTTGTTGCTAGGAGTCTTGCTAGAACATGGAGTGTTCTCCATTCCTTATCTCCTAGAAAGCGTGCTTCTGTATGAACATTCAATTATTCCAATCAGTATTCCATATATTAGATCCTTGAATTCAATCATTGAATCTAATTAACAACTCTTCTCTGGTTGTGGGCACATATTTTCTTTTCCATATTCTTTCCCATAGTTCTATGGGATGCTTGAGCCAACACCACCAAAGTTTTTCCCCCATTAGTCGGTTGAGTTTTCCTGGATCTCTGAGCCCTATTCCCCTAAGGATTTAGACTTGCAGATTTTATCCCATCCCACCAGCGCCCACTTTTTGTTTGGGTGATGTCCATGCCACAGGAAACTACGTTGGATGTTTCTGATGGCCCTGATGACATATTGAGGGGTTGCTAGAGAAGTGAATAGGTAAGTTGGAAGATCTTGGAGAACACATTTTAAAAGAACCAGGCGGGTTGCAAGGTTGAGTGATCTAAAGGTCCAGCTACTGATCCTGTTAAAGATGGAGAGCAGTAGACTATCCCAGGAGATGTTGCATGTGGCTGCTCCCGTGAGGGGAACACCTAGATAATTGGACATAAGGGATCTCTTGAGGATGCCCAGAAGCCAGGAGATGTGGTTTTGAATTTCCACTGTGGTATTGAAGAAATATAGTTGCAACTTATCGAGGTTTAAGGTCATTCCCGAAGCTTCAAAAAAGTCTGTGAGGATTGTTTTGAGGTTAATAGCCTCTTGGACGGTTGGTGTGTTCATTAGAAGGGTATCATTGACAAGTTGAATGTGAGAGGGGGGGTAGGCTGAAGGTTATGGAGAGGTAGGCCTTTAATAGAGCCTTCCTCAGCTGAGACTTTGATGTAGCGTCCCAGTCCTTCCACCAATGTAAAAAAAAAGGAAGGGGGAGAGGGGGTCCCCTTGTCAAATACCTCTGGAGGGAGAGAAGGGTTGGGAGGGAACTCTATTGACCAGGATAGAGAAGAAAGATGAGGAAGTGAGCTGCATGATCCAAGACACCCAAATATTATCAAAGCCAAAGGCTTCGAGGAGGGAGCGCATGTATTTTGAGCTGATTCTATCAAAATATTTGGAGAGGTAGATTTTGATGAGCATACATGGGGATCTTGTTTCTTTCAGCGAGTGGATGAATTCATGGGCCAGGATAACACTGTCCATGATTTTCTTGCCTTCCACATAGCCAAGTTTCTCTTTGGAGATGATGTGCGACAATATCGGTTTCAGGCGCAGGGCAATGACCTTGGTGATGATTTTGTAGATAACATTGCAAAGTGTTATTGGTCAAAATTGCTTATGATGTGTTACCCTTTCTTCCTTTGGAATTAGATTGAGGAAGGTGGCATTGAAGGATGAGAGAACTTTCCCCGAAGTTCTTGATTCCTCCACAACTTGCCAGACTTCCTCTCTGGTCATTGGACAACATTAGTGGAAGAAGTCTGTCATGAAACCATCTGGCCTTGGAGCTTTATCTTAGGGTGATGGGCCTTGTCAGGGCTTCATTTTGTTCGTGTGTGACTAGGGAGGGTATGTGCCTAGTGATCTTGTGAATAGCGGGCATTATGTCTTTGATGGGTCCTATTAGGAGGTCTTTGTAGTAGTTGGTAGATTCCTTTGCTATGCTTGCATGGTCCCTGATTGGGTTGTCCGGACTGTCTTCTAGTTGAGTGATTCGGTTGATGTATAATCTATGCACCATGGATCTGTGGAAGAACTTGGTTTTCCTTTCGCCCTCTTTAAGCCACTGCATTTTGGATTTCTGCCTCCGAAGTATTTCCTCATGTTCCTTTCTCTCTTCCAGTTCTGCCCTGAGTTCCTCCTCCTCCCTCATTAAGGTTGTCGTTCTGTCCTCGGTAATAAAGATCTTTTGCAGTGTTTCCAGGCACTGCTCAATTTCCTGCTTTCTTTGTAGAATGTTCCCAAATAGATTCTTATTCCATCTCTTTAATTGTGCTTTAAAGTTTTTTAACCTTTTTTGGAATTTGTACATGCATGTGTCGCGGTCTATTCCTGCTTGCTCCCACCATAATTTTGAAATATTTTGAAAGTATGGGTGAGTGAGCCAAAACTTCTCAAATTTGAAGGGTTTGAACTTGGGCATGGCCCCAGTATTAAGACAGAGCGAGACTGGCCAGTGATCCAAGCCAATTTTTGGGAGGATTTTGGCTTCAATGATCGAATCCTCCAACAATAGGGATTCTAAGATGAGGAAACGATCCAATATACATGCCACATGTTGATGCCCAGATCTGTGATTGGACCAGATGAAGATATTGTTTCTAGTTTCTATATCTATTAAATCGAGTTGATCTATGAGGGTTCAGTACTTACCACTGTCTTGGTCTAGCTGCTTGGTACCTCCTTTCTTTTCCTCCAGCGTTAGGATGATATTGAAGTCACCACCAATCAACCAGTTCTATGAACCCAAAAATGTCTTGATAGTGTCTATTCTTCTCATAAACAGATCTTTGTCCTGAGCAATTTGGGGTCCGTATGCATTTGTAATCATACCTTCTTTGATTGACCCTATGAATTTGAAGCAAGGCGTAAGCATGTCAATCGTGGAAAAGGGTTGGTCTATGATGATTGTAGTTGGGTTCCACAAGATTTCCAGGCATCCCGTAGCTCCATTTGATTCAGTGTGAATGAAATCACATGCTCTCCAATAGCGCCGGAAAATGCTCTCAACTTCTTCCCCGACACATTTTGTTTCTTATAGAAGGAGAGTGTCCTGATTTTCAACACGAATACAGTCTCGAAGAGTCCTTTGCTTGGATCTCCCATTAAGCCCTCTTATATTCCATGTTATGATTTTCATCATGATGAGTTATGAGGTGGATGGAGATATCCCTCCGTGAGTCTCTGGATCTGCCCTGAGTTGAGCATATAGTTTCCTACCTCCTTAATAATTTGATGTGAAAATTTGCACCCTCGTCACTTGCTTTCACGGGAAGTACGTTTGAGCTTAGTGGTCGGGTCTAAGGATATCCCTAGTCTTGAGGTGGAGCATGCAATAGAGTCAATAAATACTTTATGCACCTTTCTGAGTTGTGCCACTAGGATGGTTTGCAAATCCTTTCTGTTGAAGTCTTCCTCCAATTTTTCTAGATATATGTCCGCTAGATCTTGCTCATCAAGCTGCATTAAAATGTCCCCCCCTCCTATGGCTTGTCCATATTCTGTTGGCCTGTTGGGCTTGTGTATTAGATTTTTTCTTTGTCTGGTTCCGTTTGGTGCTTAGCTTTACCCTTTTCCTTGTCCTAGTTGTCTTTTTTTTGCGGATCTCCAACCTCCTCTTCCTCAGAGAGTTGGTTAAGAATGTCGAAGGAGTTTTTGGTGGTGATTTTTTGAGTAGCTTCTTGAGTTTGTTTTCTGGGTGGATGTCTTTTCCTGCCTATGACTGTGTTATAGCCTTCCTTTTTCTTCCCCTCTCCTGCTTTTGGGTTCTAGACATTCAAGGGACGATCACGAAAGAGGTGGCCATGCTCGTGGCACTTCCTGCAACGAAAATGAATGTGCTCATAATCAATCGTTTGATTCTAGTCCTCATCCTAATATTCTAGGGTTATTGAACCTGGTAGAGCCTTTGATATGTCCATGTAGACACACATTCGGGCATAGGAAGTGCATTTCCTCTCCTTTTTGGCTTCCGAAGATTTCACATATTTTCCCGCAGTATTTCCTATTCCTATTAAAATTTCCTCAAGCCAAAACTCCTACAGTAGGGAATATAGTCATATCCATACTGGATCCATTGTGAAGTCTTCTTTTTATGGGCTGAAACGGTCAGTCCAGAATCTAAGGAATAATCCAACAGAGTTGTAGAAGTATGGCCCATTATCAAAAATCTTATCCTTATCTTCCAAACTGTAGAGGATGATCGTGAAAAAACCCTTGGAGCTGAGCTACACTTCCTAGTCTCCCTTGGGGTTCCACTAGTCTTTGATCCATCTCATGAGATCTCATTCGGAAGGCCAGAGACCAAGAAAATTTCCAATGAGAGTGTGATCCCTCATGAACTCAGTGTGTTCCCTAATCCTAGTTGAGCTAATGGTATATTGTGGTGGTTTATCTAATTGGGGAATGCATTTCCCTAGTTCCCATCCACGAGATGGCATTGGATGAGACGTGCTCAACTCAACATCCATTTCTTTACTAAATCCCTGTTCCTTGGCTAAGAGATGATCCTGCAGGTGAGACAACAAGTCAAAGGCATGCTTATTATCTCACAGTCCTTCTCTGTCATTGACGACCACATTCCGGTAAGAGGGGGGTTGCCTCCCCCCTTCTGGGTTCATCCTGTGCAGTCAATGGAAACATACTGGTGCAACTCGGCTACCTTGGTGCGGCTGTTTCGTCTGCAAGGGGGAACGATGCATACATGGTAGGGTTTTTCTAGGGTTTTCGCAGCCTCCGCATCCTCTCTCCGGTCCGTTTATGATCCACTTTACTATTTACTATTACTATTTAATATTTAGACCAATAAGGACATTGATTTCAGTGATAATACTATGAAAAATGATTTAGTATATTAATTAATTGAAGAAATGATACAAAAAAAATTAACACAATGATAAATGATTTAGAACAATTAATTGTGTTGATTTAATGCAAAGAAATATGCATTGATTTAAGTGATGATACAAAAAAGGATTTAACATAATCAAATAGTTGTATTCATTTTAACATTGATATAACATAAGACAATAGGGAGCATTGATTTAATGAAAAATGATTCAGTGCATTAATTAATTGAAGAAATGATAGGAATGAAATTAATCCTCTATATTGATTTCAACTATGAGATATAACAAATCATCAAGTGAAATGATTCAAGAATAGCTTAGTGAAAACAAATTTTAAAAAAGATATTATAAGTTGAAGTTATGTACTTTGTTTCATTACATGTGATATATCTATTAATATTTGTGCATTAAAACAAGTATAATATTCATATATATAACATGGGTCCCTCCTAATACAATAAAAATGATGATACAATAAAAATTGATTCAAGTAGTTGTATTCATTTTAACAACAATATTACATAAAACAATAAGGTCCATTGATTTCGGTGATAATAACATAACATAAAATAATAAGGTGCCAATGATTTTAGTGACAATACTATGAAAAATGACTCAGTGCATTAATTAATCAAAGAAATGATACGAAAAAAATTAATTCTCTATATTGATTTTAGTGATAAGTTGAAGTCGTGAACTTTGTTTGGTTATATGTGATTTATCTATTACTATTTACTATTTAGAGGATTTCAATGATGATAGTATAACATAAAATGACTCAATGCATTAATTAATTGAAGAAATGATAAGAAGAAAAATCAATCCTCTATATTAATTTCAACTGTGAGATACGACAAATCATCAAGTGAAATGAATTAGTGTGGAAAAAATTTCAAAACATATATTATAAGTTGAAGGTGCTTCCCTAAATATGGCCCTCTTATAGCAATTTATTGATCTACCTTTCAATTTCTATACTTTTGTTTGTGTTGAGTGGATAAGTTTTGGACTTTGGCAAGGAGCTTGTCATAAATTCAATGGAGCGTTAAATCATCGAGGAGACAATCCTTCTAGATTTCTAGTTTTTCAAATACTTTTTCAAAAGGGTGCATTGATTTCAGTGATAGTGATATAAAATAAAACAATATGGGGCATTAATTAATTGAAGAAATTACATGTTTTTGTCCTAAGATAATAATATAATTTCAAAATAGATATTATAAGTTGAAGTCATGTAACTTGTTTGGTTATGTGTAATTTATCTATTACTATTTAGAGCAATAGGGTGCATTGATTTTAGTGATAATGATATAACATAAAACAATAGGGTGCATTGATTTGAGTGATAATACTATGAAAAGTGATTCAATGCATTAATTAATTGGAGAAATGATAGGAATGAAATTAATCCTCTATATTGACTTCAACTATGATATACAGTGTGAAATGAATTTAGCAATAACTTAGTGAAAACAAAAATTCAAAACAAATATTATAAGGTGAAGTCATGTACTTTGTTTGGTTATGTGTGATTTATCTATTAGTATTTGTACATTAAAACAATTGTAATATTAAAATATATAAAATGTGAAAAAAGTTCCCAACCTAGAAAAGCAAAGGAAGAAAGATTGAGATTGATCACTATGTAAATATTTGTAATTTAGTACATTCTTATTATTATCACATTTTTCATCATTCTACATTGTTACTTTTTATATTTAACATATTCCTCATATAACTCAATAACTATACTATTGATTCATACTCTCTATATTCTCAAATTTCAAATGATTATATTAATCTTCGAGACATAGATATACATATTGTTGTCGATCTACAAAGTTTGTGTGACCTAATCAACATAGATCCATCTTAACCCCAAATCTATCAATAGCAGATAGGGATCAAATATGTGGAGGTGTAAACCTTTAATCTTTCATCAAGTTTTACACTCTAAAAAAGGTTTAGACCTCAAAAAATTCGATCCTTCTAAAAGCTTGATAAATCTGAGGTTAAAATAGATATATACTGATATAAAGCATTTAGAATAATATATATAAAACTTGACACATCCTTATAATGTTTATAAGATCATCTTACTATTATACCTTACATTTAATTTAATGAAATATACATTGCATTTAATAAATTACAATCTTATTGTTTAACCAATCTAAAACTTCAATCAATTTTCCAAACATCCAGTGAATATGAAATGAGGCAAAATTCGTAAAAACAAAAATCTACCACTTATCACATACAAGTCCATACCTAAAAATTTAATCAAATTCAATTTTACCGGAAAATGAATTCCCTTTAATGAAGTCATGTATTGTAAGATTGGCTTCCTGGTACCAAGATGTGTTACGTGTGGTTTTATGTAGGCGGTCTTTTTCCGGAGCTTTCCCCAATTTATTTCGTTGAACGAATGTCATGTAATTCTTTAAAAATATGAAATAATGGGACTGCCTACTCACTATTACTATTAAATCGTTCATGTAAGT
>CBVK0101782888.1:0-16187 GCA_900067695.1 Picea abies
CCAAGGCTATATAAGCAAGCTTTCTAATGGTGAAAGGGGACTAGAAAAGAGAGAATCACACCAAAATTATGATCTCATAAGTGGTGTTGGAATAGAGATATTTTGGAAGTAAGAGACCTATGATCTCATAGGATACAATAGGTGAATCTATCATCATTCGGATCATGGATCTTTTGAGCTAGGGATAGACAAGGAGGACTTGACGAAACTGCTGCAATTCATCTATGGCTGTAAGCAATGTTTTTTCCTCATTAATATAATTTGCTTGGCCTGTTTCTTTCTAATTCATGTTCAATCTCACATGAATTTGTCTCTTTAGTAGATAGAGATATTTCAGACTAATCTTGATAGAGTAGGAAGTGGTCGTACTTTGTTTTTCTACAAGACTTATCGAGGAGCGAAAGATTGGAGCTCAACTCGGAGCATGCAGGGATAAACACCGGTAAAAGGTACTTATTTTCTCCTTCCTCCTCACACACTAGTACACCTAGATCTAAAAGGAAGTTAGTGACCATGATAAGCACTTTCTGTCTTAGAGTTAAGAGTCTAGCTCTTTGAGGTGATCTACTTGTCCGTAGGGAGATTTTCCTTCAACAGAAACATGCGACACTTGTCTCCAACCTTTGATGATCTTTCTAGAGTTAAGCCACAAGATTTCATGCTGGGGGCATACCGAGCTTAGTCTTTGTTCTTTCTCATGCTCGTAAATATATGAGAATGCATCCGGGTAGACTTTTATCTCTTTTTCGGACCTGTATGGATACACGAAAAAGGAACCCCCTGGAGTCATCTTTAAACTCTTTTCAGACTCTCTAAATATGAAAAGATCGTCGAGTGATATTGCTTCCTTTCACACTCGTTAAAAGGTTCGAAAGGGCGTCTTTCAAGTGGTACTTTATCTCTTTTTTGGCCTCACGAGACTAACATTATGAAAAAGGAAAACAGTGGAGTCATCTTTAAGTTCTTTTTAGAGTCTCTAAACATGAAAAGATTACCAAGTGACCTTGTTCTCTTCCCACTCATTAAAGTATTTGAAGAAAACATCTGTTGAGCGATAGTTTATCTCTTTTTTGGTCACGTCAGACTACTTTACGAAAAAGGAACTGAGAGAGCTCTCTTTTAAGTGTTTTTCCAAACTCTATAATCATGAAAAACCTTTGAGTTTTCTGTCTTTGGAATCACTAAACAAAACATCGACAGGACCATATGGGATCGAACTCTTACTTCTTCCAGTTTGGTAAGAAAAGGAAGACGAACTTACCGAAGGTGAGTTTTATCGAGCATGTGGTATTCTCCTCGATCTCATTAAATCAAAAAGAGGTACTCGTCTATCTGGATGGGGGAAAAATTGAAAAAAGAAAGCCAAGCAGTTTTTTAAGAACATTACCAAGTAACTCCTAGAGTCGCCCTTGAACACGACACTTTGTCTTTTGCATGCATTATAATCCATTGAACCTCTACATTGAGCCAATCCTCTGATTTTCTTTCACTCCTTTGGGTCACTTGACGTAAGTCACAACATCCACTGCATCATCATGTTTTGGTCCATGTCATGTTTCTGCTGTTGTGCTTCAGTGTTCAAGGGAAGTATCCACCTCGAGAGTCAGCCATCACAAATATCTTGTCTCAATACCCATTTCAGTCCATGTTCATGTGATCTACCAATTACATCTCTATGTCTGTTTCGTGTCATTGATGGGGGATACATCAAGGCCTTCCTTCGACGAGTCTATTCCTGTCGACTTCAACACATTATCCAAGAACTAGACTTAGAAACCAGTTAGTACTCTCGGACCTGCATGCCTCAATGGAAGGCCTCCTCACATTCGACAGTGGGTTTACATCATTGACCTCTAATCGAATGATTCCACGGATGTTCGATTCCGGCCCATCCATTCACATTCATTGGACTGTATTAGGGTACCTTGGGAATCATTGACATTAATGGTGATCTCCCTTGCGCTTGTTAACGGTTTACATCATTGACCGGTAATCAAGTGGTTTATACCATATTCAACATCAGGACATCTATTCACATGGTTAGACTCATACTACATCGGGATTGGTAAGAAGACCCTGGGTTGAGTGATCACTTGGATATGTACTTTTCCTAGGTTGCGAAGGAGTTTCTTTTGAACAATGACACATATACTGTTACATAGATCCACTTTGTATTGGTCGTGGCTATGTCTTGTTATCTCGTAGATCCACTGTGTATTCTTCATGGCTACGATTAGTTCATGTCATAAGAGTATAGATCCACAGTGTATTTTCAGTGGCTATACCTTTTTATCAATACAATTATGAATCCACAGTGTACTTTATGGCGGCCATATCTTGCAAGTCTTCATCACCCAAGCATAGGTATGCCTACCTTGGGTTTGAAACATGTCATAATATTTTTTGGATGTTTGTGTGCAGCTTCTATTAGGTTCTTTGCGTCTATACCCTTGCTTGAAAGTCTACAAATCATTTCAGTTATCAGTTCTTGTCTTCTAACTTCATACTTTGGGGGGCAATCTGTTACACATAAAAAATACTCACTTTGATAATGTCGCAAGTGTTGTCATTTCCAAGGTCGCATTTTTCTCACAAGGTCGCAAGTGTCGCACTTTGCTCACAAGTGTCGCAAGTGTTAAAGAAAGCATACTATCATGATGCCTATGTCATGCCTATAATGACTTGAGAAGGACACTTGAAACACCTCAAACATTTGATTTGGAAGAGAAGAAATGAGTTAGCATGCTCATGAACCTTTTGCCATCTGAAAACACTAAAAAAAATAGCTTTTGAAGGAGAGAGCTCCCCTATACCTCTTCTGGGAGCACTGGCGCTCCCCCTTACACTGTCTGGGAGTGTTATAAATCTCCTTTGGCCCTTTCGAGGGAGCGTTGGTGCCCCTGTTATCCACAAATTTGGTCATTGTGATGATGTCATGATGATGTTATGATGATGGAAAATCAAGCTCTTTACCAAGAACACTTTCCTGAGAAAAGTTACAGTTGTCTTCTTCCACAAATCGCATTTTGAAACATGTTCGCAGGCTACTTATATATTCTCCCGTGAGAATGCCTAATTCCCGCAGGCCACCTTAAGTTGGGGTGCGGATTTCTTGCACTGTACTCATTGTTAGGGTGCGAACATGCTCTTAAAGAGGAAAAAGATAAATATCTCGAACCTTCTAGAAGGGAATCTTCTAGAAGGATGAGTTGGCTTTCGAATGGTTATTTAGGTGCTGGCATTCCAGATATCTTGGGATCATTCCCTATCCAAGTAACTAATCTATCTCTTCCTATATATTGAGGAGATTGCTCATGGAAAGGGTTAAGATCAGTTAGCAGAAAGTTAGCAAGAGTTTGATTAGAGAATTAGTGCAAGACTGTATGGAGGACTGATGCTATAGCAACAAGAGACAACAGCAAGGTCATCACATGTGGTTGATTTTCTTCATGCATGAGCAAGTGTGTGTGTCAGAGCTAGAAGCCATCGAAAGGAGACCTATGACATCAAGGCTTAGGTTGTAAGTTTCACTTTCAATTAATTCAATACAGTAATATGTCCCTTTCCCATAAAGATGATGTCATTTTATTACATAACTCCTTGATCATATGTATAGACTAGTTATTGAATATATTAATCTGCCTTTACTTTGATTGGTTCGTTCTGTTGTGATCTGAATGGGACGAGAGCATTGGAGAAAAGCTTGGAACAACAGAGATCTAAGGAAAGCATTCATAAGGTATGTCCATGATCCTCATCTCTTAGTTCATTCAATAGTCTAGATCTAGGGAAAGTGTATTATTCTGTCCTGTTTTGTTCTAGATACCAGGTGAATCTAGGGAGATCGGTTTGTGTCCGCACTCACGGATTTATCCTATAACAAAATTGGCGACTCCACTAGGGAATGATCCCTTTTGTCTTTTTGGTTTTTGAACTTTCTGTGGCCATTTGCTCTGTTTTCATTTTTCTCTTGATTTGTCAGTCTCTGAGTCCTCAGGATACCCTGAGAGACCTTCTGGGTCTATAAGCCAGTTTGAATTTTGCTTACTCTTTCAAAATTTTCATTAATTTCAGGGATTCTCACACTGTATCCATTGACAGCCTGTGAGAACCTTGAAAGTTTGCACTCTGCATATACATTTCAGTGCGAACAGTTCGCATGTTGCATCAAAGTGGCTTGCGAGAACAATAGTTTCTCGCACTGTGTTCCACACTGGCCTGCGAACATTTTTTTGAAATTTTTGAATTCAAGTTTTGACTCTGTCAATTGCTCATATATGTTGATTTACACCTCTTTGGCTTACTGAATCAGTGACTTTCATATCTTTTTCTATAGTTGGCTTGCGGGAACTGATCTAGGTTTTCTAGGTTTTTTCTTGCCTTTGAAGCTTGACTTTCATTTCTTAGCTCTTGTTGGCATTTTCATTCTCTCTGACTTTTGGAGTTGAGTGTATCTGACTGGCTGAGACCCAGGGATTGGTTGAGAGTTGATTGTTTGGTGTTTCTCTTGTACTTGTTGGTTCAAAAGGACAAATTTTTCATTTACATTGAGAAGCTCCTTGGTTTGCTTTTGTTTTTGCTTTCATTGAAAGTATTGGATTGGGTTGTTTGTTTGAGTCTTTATAATTTGGTTTTCTTATCTCATTATTTAGAGTTCTTATTGAAAAGTGAACTGCATGTTTTCTTTCAAGTTTTTGTTTTTTGCCTTTTGCGAAAACAATTGAAAATCAAACTTTAAGAGTATTGAAGTTTTGAAAAAGACATATATGAAATTGTTCATTGAAATTTGATTGTTTACATTGGCATCTGAACGGAAATTGAGCATTGCATTTGCATTGTAGTATTGAGATTGATTCGGAAATTCTCCTCTCTCTCCCATAACTAGGATTCATCGAATGAAACGAATTCTATTTCATCATATCCTTACATTATTTGGGTCAGAGTCATACATCACGAGTTTCACTACCATTACCTTTGAGTAAACAACAGCCTGTAAAAACATTGTGTAATGTTAAAATTGATCTAGTAACTCTTTTCTAGGGCTTTTTTACACCAACATTTATCTAGGCTAGTGCTTTGGAGTAGGAAGAGAGACACACTCTCCAAAAGCTCAAAAACACACAGTAGTATCTTGAGTTAGGGAGTGTAAAATTCCATTGGCAGCATATTGTCCTGGGAAGCCCTTCTAACATAAGGGTCAAGCATTAGGTCGCATTGGTGTTGGCAGAGTTACTAACCCTGCTTTGTTTGCATCAGTGTAGAGATTGCACGTATTACGGGGGTCACTCCGAGGTATACCCACAACTATGAGTGGAATCCTTTGAGTTGATTTCGGGCTAGATACCCTGCCTTTGTGTGTGGATCGGACTGAAGACTGTTTCCCCAGGCTATACTATTGTTTGTGGTGACCTTATTGGATTATCTCTCTAGGTTCTTACCCAAGGTGACTGTGGAGGGGAAAGTCTTCACGGTACCTGGAATCGACGTTGATCAAACTCAATCGGGCTCCTTGGAGGGTATACCCACAGTTATGTGTGGGAGCTTGCACCAGGGCGTAAGTCTGTTAAGCAGGTCGTCAATGTAACTTTTCCACCTTAGCCCCGGCCCTTCTCGTCTCATTGTTGCGACGTTGGATTTCATCACCAACTAGTGGCTTCAGTATTAGAAGGTATTGTTTGCTTGGTGATCGCTTCCAGATTTTGTTTACTAAGGTGTGTTGTTTGTTTCTCGAAGTTGACCATAGGATTTTTGTTGGGGAGTTGGATACTTGTTTACAATTGCTCCCCCGCGACGTTCACGTAGGATGCAAGGTTTGTCTCCGAAACATTCGGAAGCTTCACAACCTTTACATACGACAACACCTGAGGGTACCCCTGAGGACTCTCCTCGTCTGGGTGAAATTCCCCTTGTTACTCTACCACACGTGGACATAAGTGACGTCCCTAAAGTTTTTACACCACCTCCACAAGTAGAACCCACTGATCCTCTTGCTGAATTTTGAATTACCAATACTGTAGAGGATTATCGCATTCGTCGTGGTGAACGACCTGTTGGACGATTCAATCCTTCTGAAGAAACCATTGTTACATCCTCTGAATCAACTGATGGGCCTTCTCACGGTGTAGTGGGCCAAGATCCTTTTTGGTCGGGTGATTTTCGATGAGTCTTGTTTGGTACTGAGTCACCACCTGTCTACGAAATCAACCCTCTTGTGTCTCCTGAACCAGAGACTACACCCGAGACTACCACTTATTGTTTTGTTCTTCCTCCTGAAATGGCCCATCTTGCGAATACTACGAGTGTCCAAACTGGAATTACTGCAACTACTCTTCCTCCTATCAATACCCAGCGAACTCCTGAGGTTAATCCGAATTTACCTCCTGGTTACCATGCACTAAATCCTTTGTTGAATGTTTCCCATCCAACACCCCCACAAACTCCAACTGGTTCTCCAAGTGGTCCTCAGTTTCGTGGGCATCCTATTCCCAGTTTCATCCCGACACTCCCTCCATTTCCTCTTGGCAATCCTAATATTAGTAGCACTATCCCGACCATTGCACCTAATGTACAGATTCCTGTGGGTGGACAGAGTGGCACAGTTATTTTTCCTTTTCCTTTTCCCGGACAAAATACAGTGACTACACAACCTACGGTTGGTACACAACTTTCGGGTGGAACTGTCCCTTTGATAGGGGGACCAACCTCACCTTTAGGATAAAACATCCCTCCTGCATTGGCCCAGTATTGGAATCAACTCATGCAGAATTTTCCTCAAAATGCTGGGGGGCAACAAGCTATCCCTACTACAGGCCAACCATATCCAGGTGTGATTAATCCTATTTGGGGTTCGGGTTAAAATGCTCAACCTCAAGTTCCTACTTAGACTCAAGGTCACAATCCTTGGGGTTACTATCCTATTCAGCCACCACAGAACCAACCAGGTTCTTCCCTCTGGGGGTAGACTGCATACGGTCTCACTAGTTTACCGACGGGGCTTCCACCCCAAAGTCACCAGTATCCACAAGTGAATCAACAATTTCTTTTTCTTGCTACTTTGGATTTGCCAGATTTGTCTCGGATTCTCAATGATTCTATTCGTCACTCTCCCCAATGGCCTGCTATTCCTGTAAAGCTTCCATCAGATATTCCAAAATTCAATGGTAAGGTGGGAGAGGATCCTAATAATCATGTCATGACTTTCCATTTGTGGTGTTCATCCAACTCGTTGATGGACGACTCCATTCGACCGCGTCTTTTTCAACGAACTCTTATAGGTGTTGCTGCGAAGTGGTACATTGAATTACCACGAGCATTCTTTTCGGATTTCAACACCCTTGCGATGGATTTTCTCACACATTACCAGTTACTGATCCGTTACGATACAGGGACTGAGATTTTAACCTCCTTCAAACAAAGCTCGGGCACTCATATCTATAATCATATTCATGAGTGGCGATGGAGGCGATGTCTCATTAAACTTGAGCTTCCTGATCAGCTACTGGCAGAATGGTTTACAAAGTATTTTGTAAACAAAATTGGTAAAGACATTGCTATGGGCGGTGTTGTCACTGAAGAGCAGGCTATTAGTCGTGCTCAGTATCTTGATCTCGTTTATTTGCAAACGGGAACCTTGTATGATTTACTGCCTGATTTACCTCGTCCTGGTAGTTCCAACACTTCTGCTACTCCAGCTGCCTCACATGCAACTGATGGTGTGATTGGTACCACTCATAGCCACTCACATTCCGTTTCAACTACAACCCTGAAATCCAATTCTTCTAATGTGCAAAGTGCTCCGTCTCCTGCTCCTCCCACCGGTAAAACCTATGAAGTGAACGCTGTTCAATATATGCCAACCGGTAAGACTAAGTCTAGGAAAGGGAGAGGCAAGAATAAGGAGGGTAAAAACAATAATCCAAATGAGCAAACCAAATCACCTCCTGTTGATGACCAGGATAAGCGCAAACCACGCTACCCTTTCCTTATCTGTGGTGACGATCACTACATGAAGGATTTTCTGAGACACGCCGAGGTTAACAAGTTCCTTCAAAGAACACCGAAGCCCTCTACGCCGACAGTCTTGTCTCAACCCTTCTCGTCTCAACAACAGGCTTCGTTGGTCATCCACGACCAACCCTCTACTTCTACATCATCTTATGTTTTGATGTGCACCAGTGATTCTACAAAAAACAATGTTGCACTTACCAATAGAGCTAAAGACTATACTCCTTCTAAGTAGAAGGTTGATGACTTACTTCCCGATTTGGTACAGTCTTCTCCACCAAACCCACCTACGAACAGTCCTCTTCATCTCGAACGACCGAGTCTTGATACAGTTTTACGACCTCCGAAAGGTGTCGTTAAGAAGTTGGCATTCAATCCTCATGCTCGGGTAGCCCATAACTATAGCATTGTCAAAGATCTGGCCCAAGCACCCTCAACGATGTCTGCCCTGGAAGTCCTTTAGTCTTGTCCTACACAACGAAGGGCACTGTTGAAAGCTATAGGTGGCATTGATCCCACAGATATGAATCTGATAGTCTTTAACTTGGATGATCACATTCCAAGGTTACCCCCACAGCTTGCATTTCAAATCCAAGTTGTGGTCTCCGACAAGAGTATTTGTCGGACTATTATTGATGAGGGTGCCTCTACGTGCGTAATGTCTTTTTCTTGTTGGAAAGCCATTGGATCTCCCCCATTAAACAAATCACAAAACACTTTGTGAGCCTTAAATGGCTCAGGTTTTAAGCCTTATGGTGTTCTACCATCATTGCTTGTCACTCTGGAAGGTAAGACCGTTCAGGTGGAAGTGGAAGTTTTCGATACTCCCTTAGATTATAATCTTCTACTTGGCCGAAGCTGGGTCGATTCTATGTGTGTTGTTGTGTCAACCATGTTCCGTGTCATCCATTTTCCTCACCAAGAAAAAGTGGTTACGGTTGATCAACTTTCCTTCTTTAATTTTGATACTCGCATGGGAAATGTGTCGTTCATAGCAAACACCCCACCGAGTTATGAGAATGTTGGCATCGGTCTATTAAAATATTCTTTGTTAATGGGTACTTTCCCCATACCACCACCACCCGATATTCCACGCCCGTCAGTTGCATCTATTAATATGATCTCTACTGTACCGCGTGAACTTCCAGTGTCTGTCGACCCTTGGATAGTCCCTGATCCTAGAGATCATGTTCATTTCGACAACGTTATGCCGTTAAGTCCAGTTGAGTCCACTTATCAAGCCATTCAATCGACAACCCCTACTACTTCTTCTCTTGACAAGTTGTCTCCTGATCCTTTCCGTGTCGTCTTCCCCACTGATGAGATGATTATGTCCGTCATGGATGACACCCCTTGGGACGATGGGCATCATCGTTCCATTCTGTTTCTGGAACAACAAACTCTCAAGAATTATCAACGGATTTCGACTCCGTCGACCATTGTTGTTATTACCACCGTTCCTGGATATACACAAGATGTGTTTGCAGAAGGGAACCTGAGTAACATTTCGCCCACGATACCCATAGATATTTCAGTGAAACCTGGGATAGTTGAGAACATTCATATTGGAGCTTCATGTTCTCCAGCAGAAATTGTCACTTATACTTCCTTGTTTAAATAATTTCGTGACATCTTTTCCTGGAGTTACGAAGAAATGTCGGGTATTGAACCGTCTATTGTGGTGCATGAAATTAAGACGTACCCTGGAGCTAAACTAGTCCGACAACGCCTCCGTCCTGTCCATCCACGTAAAGCGGCATCCATTAAACTTGAAGTTGAAAAACTTCTTAAAGCCGGTTTCATTTACCCCGTGGCATTGACATAATGGGTTTCTAACCCAGTACCGATTGATAAAAAGGGTGGTAGTATACGCGTTTGTGTTGATTATTGGGATATCAACAAAGCTTGTCCAAAGGACAATTTTCCAACCCCTTTTGTTGACCAGATCGTCGATGACTGTGCCGTCAGTGAAATCTTTTCCCTCATGGATGGATTTTCCGGCTATAATCAAATCATCGCTACTGAGGACCAACATAAAACGACTTTTATTTGTCCTTGGGGTACTTTTGCCTACCGAAAACTTCCCTTTGGTCTGAAGAATGCAGGTGCTACGTTCCAACGTGCTATGTCTTACGCCTTTCACGATATTAAGCATATTGTTCAACCTTATTTGGACGATTTTCCGGCTCACTCCTTACGTCGAGACGATCACCCTAATCATCTCCGAGCGATTTTCGTTCGTTGTCGATTCTATCACATCCGCCTGAATCCTCATAAGTGTGTTTTTTGCGTAGAATTGGGACGTCTCCTTGGTTTCATTGTTTCACGCCATGGGATCCGGGTAGATCCTATCAAGGTCGAGGCGATTCTTAATCTCCCTCCTCCTTCGTCTTTGCGCCAGTTACAAATTTTGCAGGGGAAAGCGAACTTTCTTCGCCATTTCATCCCGAATTATGCTGAGATTACTCATGGTTTCACACGTCTTCTAAAGAAAGGTTTAGAGTTTGTCTGGGATAAAGTAGCTAACAACACTTTTGAAGCTTTAAAGTTGTCCCTCACAAAAGCTCCTCTTCTTTTCCCTCCGGATTATAGTCGAGATTACTTTCTTTATCTAGCTGCATCCGAGTATACTATTGGCATGGTTCTCGTTCAAGAGGATGATCACCACGATGAACATGTTATCTATTACTTGAGTATAAGTTTATCATCCACCGAAATCAAGTACCAGCATGTTGAGAAACTAGCTTTGGCTGCTGTTCAAGCAATTCAACATTTTCGTCATTGTATTCTCTCCAGGAAGACTACAATGATTTCACACTGTAACCCCATGCAACACATATTGACACGTCAATTGCTGGGGGCCAAGTACTCCAAGTGGATTGTTATTCTCCAGGAGTTCAATTTGGAATTCGATCGTGCCTCGTCGAAGAAATCTCTAGTTTTCGCTGAGTTAATTTGTGATTTTCCCCACACTGCCATAGAAAAGGTAGCAGTCGATTTGTTATCTGACGAGTCACTTTTCCTTATCAGTACCGACGATATTTGGTACGGAGATATCATTATATATCTCCAAACTCAAACTTTCCGGCCTAATTTTTCCAGGAATGAACGACATCCTGTTCGTTATCAAGCATGTCATTATATCATCCTCGGCGATACTCTTTACCGTCGAGGCATTGACTCTATCTTTTGGCGTTGTTTGAATTTTGATGAAGATGAGAAATCTTTGAATGACTGCCATTCAGAAGCATGTGGTGGTCATATGTCTGGGTATGCTACTGCCCAGAAGATCTTACGTGAAGGTTACTTTTGGCCTTTCCTATTCACTGACTGCATTACTGTTGTCCAGAAGTGTCATGCCTGCCAGACCTATAATCAGAAGATTCGGTCGCATCCTGCTCCCCTTCATCATGTAGTCTCAGTAGGTCCTTTTGCTAAATGGGGCATTGATTTCATGACATGTCACCCTCACTCGGCCGGGGGGCATGGTTACATTATTGTAGCTGTTGATTATTTCACAAAGTGGGCCGAGGCGATGCCGACATTTGACAATACTGGGAAGACTGCAGCCTTATTCCTGTTCAACCATGTCATCACTCATTTTGGTGTTCCTCAGGCTATCGTTACCAATCACGGTAGTCATTTTAGAAATAACATGATGTCTGAACTTACAGAGAAGTTGGGCCTTCGTCATGATAGCTCAACACCCTATTATCCACAGGCCAATGGCCAGGTCGAAGCCATCAATAAGGTTCTTATAACTATGGTTCGATGGATGATAGGAATCCATAAAACCAGCTCGCACACAATGTTATTTTCGGCATTGTGGGCATATCGGACATCTGTTAAGTCTGCTATAGGATTCATGCCTTTTCGATTAGTTTATGGCATGGAAGCCATTCTACCAATAGAATGTGAAATCCCATCTTTTAAGCTAGCTGTAGAGCTCTTACCTAATACTTCTGCAGAAGAGGAATGTCTGTTGTATTTGATGTGATTAGATGAGACTCGCCATGACGCTACTCTCGTAATAGAAGCCCAGAAGAAACGCATTAAGGCACAGTACGACAAGCATGTCAAACCTCGTGTCTTCTCTGAAGGAGATCTTTTTCTTCTGTATGAACAAGATAAATATGTCCTAGGAGCTGGGAAATTCGAACCAATGTGGTGTGGGCCTTATATTGTTAGCAAAGTTTTGGAAAAAGGAGCGTATGAGCTAGTGGATTATGATGGTGTGCCTTTGAGTGAACCCAGGAATGGGTTGTACTTGAAGAAGTACTATGCATGAGTCATTTGTGCATGAGTACTTGTATTTTTATGTATCATACTGAGTGTGTGTGTTACTTTAGTTTTTCCTTTGACGTTATCTGGTCTCTGCCCTTACGTGACGTTGTGTTTGATTTCCAGATGTCGGAGTATTCACTACCTTATATTGGCTTCGCCGATGGTTCTAGCCGTAGTACTCAGAACCTAGCTTCCGTTGCATGGGAAATCTATGCCCCGACAAATGAACTCATATCTCTACGAGGTATATGTCTTGGCCGATCAACCAACAACATCGTAGAGTATAGTGTTGTGGTTGAATTACTCGTTGATGCTATCTCTCTCGGAATTCATCATTTGGTTATCCGACTTGACTCACAGTTGGTAGTACTACAACTCAGTAATGTATATTCTATTCGAAGTCCTACGTTATTAAGGGTATATTTGCGGATTCGCCTCTTGGAAAGACATTTTGATTACATAGAATATAAACACATTCCGAGAAGTCTTAATACATTGACAGATACTTTAGATAATTATGTATTGGGCATTTAAATCACTTATAAAATCAAACACATTAAAATGTACACAATGTAAAGTAAGCCGGTAGAAAATTCATGTATATATAACGATCAAAGTGTGTTTTTAAAAAATGTGTCTGAAGACCAAAATATCAAAAATTGAATCTCTTGGCTTCTACAAAGTGACATCACTAATGATGTTCACGATAGCACACTAAGGTCCTAGCAACTCTGTGGAGAAAATGACCCATAGAGACAGAGACTCCCACGGTGTGACGCTGATCGCATCGTGGGATCTCCTCCAGAGGCATATCTGGAACATCGGCCATCAGACCCTCTAAGTTTTGCTCCACTATCAGATAGTCCTCGGCATACTGGGGGACTGCAACTGCTGCCTCTCCTCGACGCTGGACAGGAGAACTACCAGCAGGTCTATATGCCCCAACATCTATGTTATCAATACAAATTTTGGTGTTAGTCTTTGGATGATTCTATAAAACCAAAAACATTTAATATGATGAAAATACAAAAACATCTAAAAGATAAAATTTGGTGTACTTCTTACCAATGTCTCCCCACTCTGCGTCTTCAGGAAGGGAAAGGTCAGGATCACCACGAAAGTCCAAACTAGCATACGCATAATCCTCTGTCATCAACACCTGGCCTTGAAGCTAGTCAAAGAAGAGATCGTCATACCGGACGATCGGTCTTGTCACATGTCTAGCCATGAGTTGGCACCATCGTAACATCCGTGGATCCCTGGGACCTGAAAAGTTCCACTCAGCTTGAAGCCTATACACTGGAACCCTCTCACAGAAGAAGAATACTAGCAATGATCCATAACCAAACTGCTTTAGATCTCCACGCCTGCATTTGGTCAGTTGTTTCTTGAGACTGCGTAGAACTGCGTCAACCCAGTTGAAGACCTGGGGCTCAGTACACTCGATGGCATACTGAAAATAGCTCTGTAGATCCATATGCGGAGTAGCACCTCCTTCCATCCGAGCGATAGTGAAGAGAATGGTACGGAGAGTTATATCAGTCACTCCACAAATGACCATTTTTCCTTTTTGTTGTTCAGCCTCTGGCACACAATACTCTCGGCAATACTCACTCATTTTCAGAACACCCCTCCGGCTACCAGTCAAACTGACGTAGGACCCTCACCTGGATAGCCTAGTCAAGAAATAGATATCCTCAATGTCGATCGTCAATGTGTGAGCACCGACATTAAAAACCTGCTGATCCGGATCCCACATCCAGACTAAGTGTTCTAGCAATCGAACTTGGGTTCTCATGCCCGGTATGCAGAAATACTTCAAGAGACCACAATCTCTTAAAGTGGCAAGAGTCGAAGGGTGATTTTCGACGGTTGCATTATCATCCTCGTGTTCCCTTTCTCTCCATTCGAGCACCATAGTGATGGTTATAAACCTGCATAGAGAACATATGAAGATGATTAAAACTCTCATTCATGGAATAAACCTTTGTTATTGGCTAAAACTTAAAAACTTTTTTGAACTTTGTGTTGTTCGCAGGTGCCCTATGGAACACAGTGTGAACTTCTCGCATGCTGCCTTAGGGCCACCTGCGAGAATGAAGCATTCTCGTAGGCCCCGTATGGGAAGCCTGCGAGAATCCTTCTACACGCCTAGGGTTTGCCAAATGGACTTAAAACTTGAAATATAACCAATAAAATAATGAATTGAAACCACGAAAAGATAGATAATTGAAAACTTACCAAAACACCAAAGACGGCACGAAGAATGGTGGCCCGAATCTCCCGAAAATTGATGATGAAGATCAGAGGTAAAATGGAGGTTTTTGCACTCAAATGGTAAATGGGTAAAACAAAATTGTAAAATGAATTGTAAATTTGTTTTATTTACTTTTTACCATGGTAAAAGTGGGTTTTTCATGTTTATTCACTATTTTACCCTAATTTCTAATACGGAAGTGAGTAAAATGACTTGGAGGTACCTAATGCAGATGATTATGGACACAAAACTTTTGCGATATGATGTGTTTTTTGTTTGTTTCTTATGGTTTTGATCTAAAACCTCAAGTGCCTTTTATCCGTTCTTGCACTTGCAAAAAACATGAGAATGTGATCGAGCGTTGTTTTATCTCTTTTCCGGGCTCGATGTGGTTACACGAAAAAGGAACCCCCCTGGAGTTAACTTTAAGCTCTTTTCACGACTCCCTAAACATGAAAAGATTGTCGAGCGAACTTGTTATTTTCACGCTCGTTAAAGTATTTGAAGCTATGCATCCTTCAAGTGATGGTTTAACCCTTTTTCGGTCTCGTTGGACTATTGTATGAAAAAGGAACTGAGAGAGTTCTCTTTTGAGTGTTTTTCAAAACTCTATAATCCTGAAAAACCTTCAAGTTTTCTATCTTTGGACTCGTTAAACAAACATTGACAGACCCGTGATGGGACTGAACCACTCCTTCTTAGGGTTCGTTAAAAATACTCTGAGGGACTCGTTCGAAGGATGACATTATATCAATAAGCATATGTGATCCTCTTCAAGATTGTGTAAAAATAAAGAGGTACTTGCCAGAAATGGTGGGGGAAAATTTGGGAAAGGGATATGTTTCATCTTTGTGTTAATTGGCAGTAAGTGTCGTTCTTGAACATGACACCCCTTATTCATCATTTGAAGCCGGTTTGGGAAATCCATTTGTCTTAGTCGATTCAATAACAAGGTCTTTCCGTGTGTCGTCTTTGAGTCAATGCTGCCAAATCATTGGTCGTGTCGTTCATTTGAGTCAATGCTGCCAAATCATTGGTCGTGTCGTTCATATGTTCAAGAGCAGTCCAAACCTCTATTCAGTCGGCCATATGCAGTTATACTTTCATTCCATGTCGACCTTCCCTGTGTCCAAAGTCCAATTGTCTCATACTCTGTTTCACTTTCAAACTCTGTTACTTATTTCGTGTCACTGATGTGGGATACATCAAGGCCCTCCTATGATGAGTCTTGTTCTGTCGACTTCAGCACATTATCCAGAATCAAGACTTAGAAATTATTTAGTACCTTGAAGCTTACATGCCTCAATGGCAAGTTTCTCGCTTTCGACAGTGAGTTTACATCATTGACCCCTGATCGAGAGATTCCGTTGAGTGTTCGACATCGACTCATTTATTCACAGTCGACGAATTGTACTGTAGTACCTTGGGAGTCATTAGCATTAATGGTGATTTCCCTCGCACTTGTTAACGGTATACATCAATGAATGGTAATCAAGTGGTTTCTACCATGTTCGACTTCGACACTTGTAATCACATGGTCAGATTCGTGCTTTGGGCGACGAGATTGAAGACCCTGGATATTGTCTTTGTGATCCAGGTTGCGATGGAGTATGCATGATTTGTGACACATAGATCCACTGTG
>CBVK0101782889.1:0-10689 GCA_900067695.1 Picea abies
AACAAAGTGGATAAGTATGGAATAGGGAAATGGTCGGGCAGACTCGTTCTCGAAAGCAAGGATTGAAGTTTTCGTGAAGCAACCAACCCAATGATGCACAAATGACATTCCATGATGTTTGAAATTAGCGCTTTCTAATTGCATTCCTAGAAATAAGATCTTATATATAATTGGTAATTTCCAATTGAAAAGGGGCGCGAGCACATGAAACAAAGACTAGGAATTGAATATTTCTGTTACAGGAGAATCCCCCTGCAGACAAGTGGATTTCCTCTTGGATGCTAGACCCTTAACTCCAAGACAAAAAGTGATATTATGGACACTGACATTCCTTTATCATAAATCTAAACTATCAAAGAAGAAGAGGGAAGAAAGGAAAGTACCTTTTTACCGACGTTTTTCCTTGCTCGCTCTAGGGTGATCTTGATCTCCAAGTTTAGTTGAAGGTCATGTAGTACAATGAGAAACAACAACAATACTTCCTACTCTACTATGATTAGCCTTATACTGAATCTACGAAAGAAACAAGTTCATATACACAAACTTTAAAGGAAACATGCCAAGAATGAATTT
Source organism: Picea abies (assembly GCA_900067695.1). Classification (NCBI taxonomy): domain Eukaryota; kingdom Viridiplantae; phylum Streptophyta; class Pinopsida; order Pinales; family Pinaceae; genus Picea; species Picea abies. The sequence goes on from CBVK0101782889.1 coordinate 574, forward strand.
ATATTAATGAGAACAAAGTGTTGCTTACAACCATGGATCTAGTGCAACAACTTCAACAAGCTCCCTTTGTCCAGACCCTTGCTCAAATAATCCACACACAAAATTATGATGCTTCAATGATATCTCCCTTATGAGATCATAAGTTAGATGCTTTACAATGTCTCTCTACCCTGTCAATACCACTCATGAGATCATAAGTTTGGTATCACCAATATCTATCATGTCATGTACCTTTCACCATGAGAAGATCTCCTTATATAATATTTGAGAGGCCCAACCACTTGAGAGATATTTGGGATAAGTTGAGGATTCCTCTCCTTCAGTTGTTTATATTCCCTAAGATCATGCCTTGACCTCTGATTCGAATCCAACCACCTTTAGAGATTGACGGGATTCTTCCCTAATTTCCTCCAACAAACCAAATTTCTCCCATAAAAGGCCAGTGCTCCCTCAAAAGGGTCACAGAGCATTGGAACGCTCCCCCATAAGAGGGTATAGAGCACCAACGCTACTTGACAGTATGTAGGTGAGCGCTCCCTTCCCAATTTGACTTTTGAGTGGCTTTTCAAGTGGCAAAAAGCTTGTACTCCTTGTCAATTGATTTCTCCTCTTCAAAACTAGCATTTGAGGTGTCTTAAGTGTCCTTATGATGTCGTTAGAGAGACGACATAGTCAAGATAACAGTGTGATTTTTGCAACACTTGCGACCAATATGAGACACTTGTAACGATGACACTAACCATCATTGCAATGAGTGATTTTGAGGTGTAACAGATTGCCCTCCAAAGTGCGAAGTCAGAAGACGATGATGACTGAAGTGCTTTGTAGACTTTTTCAAGCAAGGGTATAGACACAGAGAACCTAATAGAAGCTGCACACAAACATCCAACAAACATTAATGACATGTTTCAAACCCAAGGCATGCATACCTATGCTTGAGTGATAAAGACTTTTTAGGTATGGCCACCATAAAATACATTGCAGATTGATAATTATATTGATAAAAGGTATATGCAATGAATATACAATGTGGATCTATATTCCTATGACCTAAACTGATCGTAGCCATGAACAATACATAGTGGATCTACAATATGACAAGACATAGCCACGACCAATACAAAGTGGATCTATGTGACAACATATGTGTCATAGCTCAAAAGAACTCCTTCACAACCTAGGAAAAGTATATATATGAGTGATAAGTCAACCCAGGGTATTCTTACCAATCTCGATGTAGTATGAATCTAACCATGTGAGTAGATGTCCTGATGTCGAACATGGTAGAAACCACTTGATTACCGGTCAATGAGGTAAACCGTTAACAAGTGCGAGGGAGATCACCATTGATGTCAATTATTCCCAAGGCACTCTAGTACATTCTGACGAATATGAATGGATGAGATGAATTCGAACATCCGTGGAATCATCCGATTAGAGGTCAATGATGTAATCCCACTTCCAGACATGAGGAGGCCTACCATTGAGGCATGCAGGTCCCAAGGTACTAACTGGTTTCTAAGTCTAGTTCCTGGATAATATGCTGAAGTCAACAGGAATAGACTTGTTGAAGGAGGGCCTTGGTGTATCCCCCATCAATGACACGAAACTGACACAGAGATGTAATTAGTGGATCAAATGTACATGGACTGACACAGGCATTGAAACAGGATATTTTTGATGGCTGACTCTTGAGGCAGATACTTCCCTTGAACACTGACGCACAACAACAAAAACATGACATGGAACAAAACTTGATGATGCAATTGATGTCGTGACATTCGTCAGGTGACCCAAAGGAGTAAAATAAACTCAGAGGATTGACTCAGTGAAGAGGTTCAACGGATTAAAATGTGTGCAAATACAAAGTGTCGTGTTCAAGGGCGACCGTAAGAGTTACTAGTAGTGTTCTAAAAAACTGCTTGGCTTTCTTCCTTCAATTTTTCCCCCATCCAGATAGACGAGTACCTCTTTTTAATTTAACGAGCTCAAGGAGGGTAACACATGCTCGATATAACTCACCTTTGGTAAGTTCCTCTTCCTTTGTTTAATGAACTGGAAGAAGTAAGGGTTTGTTCCCATATGGGCCCTTCAATGTATGATTGTTTAATGAGTCCATAGAAGGTAAAAACAGTTGTTATTCATATTTAGAGAGTCTGAAAATGACTTAAAGATGACTCAAATGTGGTCCTTTTTCATAATATTAGTCTTGCGAGGCCAAAAAAGAGATAAATTATCACTCGAAAGATGCCCTTTCAAACCTTTTAATGAGTGTAAAAGGAAGCAAGATCACTCGACAATATTTTTCATGTTTAGAGAGTCTGTAAAGATCTTAAAGACGACTCCAAGGGGTTCCTTTTTCATGCATCCATGCGGGTCCAAAAAAGAGATAAAAGTTTACCCAGTTGCTTTCTCATGTATTTACTAGCACGAGAAGGAACAAAGACTAAGATCAGTACTTTGCTCCAGCTTGAAAGCTAGTGGCTTAACTCCAGAATGATCATCAAAGGCTGGAGACATTCCCCCCAAGCTTCAATTCATTCACTGACTTTGAGGTTGTCACCAATTTTTATACTAGATGGAGAAAAAGGATAAGAGTGGATGAAAAGAAGGTTAAAAAACGAGACCTAATGAAAGACTCGACTCGACATCTACGAGATCTGGTGAAAGACTCGACCTGACAGGAGAGGTGACTGTTTCATTTCTTAATGAGCTTGACACAAGAAAATAACTATGCTCAGGGCTCTAGGTTCAATCCTCAGATTTCTGTTTCATTTTTTAACGATCTTGCTATAGAGAGGAAAACTATGCTCAAAGCTTCTATTTCATTTTTTAACGATCTTTCCACAGAGAGGGAAACTATGCTCGTAGCCTCTGTTTCATTTTTTAACGAGCTTTCCACAGAGAGGGAAACTATGCTCGTAGCCTTTGTTTCATTTTTTAACGATATTTACATAGAGAGGAAAAACTATGCTCGTAACCTCTTTTTCATTTTTTAACGAGCTTTCCATAGAGAAGATAAACTATGCTCGTGTTCTCTTCTTGATCATGGCTTCCAAGAGGATAATTCTCTGGAAGGAAAACATGTCAAGGGACAAAACTCGATCATGGCTTCCAAGAGATCTTCACTGGATGGAAGAAGAATGCTCCAGAAGGCACACATGTCGAGGTTCACGGCAGGGGTAAGGAGACTAAGCTCCAATAGCCCTACCGAAGAGATCACCATGTCAACTATCGGATCTAATTCATTGGAATTTGAAGTCATGGGAGACAACGCCACATAATTGACCTGTGGTAGGGGTGATACCGACTACATATAAGAATCATTTAGGGAGGTCATTGGGTTGATGGTCAAGTCAGGGCAAACAAACTAAATTTGATCAATAGTCACCATTCTTCCATCGTGCAGGAAATAAATGACATGAAAGAGAGTGGACACAATAAATTTCATGGCATAGACATAATCTCACCCAAGGAGTAAATCAAAATCCAAGGGGTCTTGGACTACCATAAAATCAATAAAGATAGTTTTCCCTCCCAAAGTTACGGGAAACCGAGGAAGGATCCCTAAAGGGTGACTGGTTCTTCTGTTAAAAGCGAACAGAGTCTGGGTAAGCGGTACAAGCCGAGGATAACCCAAAGCTTGCCAATAAATAGAGGAAAAAATAATAACGAGTGAACCTTCATCTATCAATGTCTGAGGAATGACCCGATCAAAAACTAGTAAGAAAGCAAGCAAACAAAACCTTCTCACAATGAACACACTAGTTGGTGATGAAATCCAACATCGCAGGAACAAAGTAAGAAGGGGCTGAGATAGAGCGGGTGGAAAAGTTATGTTGACGACCTTCTTAACGGACTTACACCTTGGTGCAAGCTCCCAGACATAATTGTGGGTATACCCTCCAAGGAGCCTGAGTGAGTTTGGCCAACGTAAATTCTAGGTACCGTGAAGACTTTCCCCTCCACAATCACCTTGTCTAAAGAACCTAAAGAGATAGGTCACTAAGGTTACCAACTACAACAATATTTCCTGGGGAAACAATTGACAGTTCGATCCACGCATAAGGATAGGGTATCTAGCCTGAAATCAACTTGAAAGTCTTCCACTCATCATTGTGGGTATACCTTCAAGTGACCCCCATAATACACGCAATCTCTGCACTAAGACAACCAAAGCAAGGTGAGTAACTCTGTCAGTCTTATTGCGACCTCGTGATTGACCCTTGTGTGAGAAGGGATTCCTAGGACAAAATGTAGCAATTGGATTTCAACTCTCCCTAACACAAGATATGATGTTTGTTTGTAGCTTTGGAAAGTTATCTTTCACACCTATTCCAAATCCCTACAACTAATCTAATGTTTGTTTTCTACCATAAAATGTAAAAATGTCTAATCAATTTTTAGTTTAGCGCTTGATTTTTAAGGTTGTTGTTACTCAAATAGAAAATGGTATGGACAATATGGTGTTTTGACCGACGTGAAAGTTATGCAAAGAGATGAAGATGCAATCTTTTCATTTCGATGAAAACTATGCTACGAGAAGGAGAAAACATTCATCATTACAGATGCACAATGTCCCAAAATGTCAAAAAACATGTAATTTCGCTACTTCAAAGGCAAGCATTCAAGGAAGACAATAAAATGCAGAGAAGAATCCAAGGAAAGTTAGAGAGAAAGAGAAACCACTCCAAACTAATTGCTTGGGAAAATGACCTTAAAGATCAAAAGGAAAAGTACAAAATACCTTTGAATCTCCTTACAAAAGTTTTCACTCAGTCAGATAAATGAGAAGAAAATGCCAAATTGACTCTAAATCGTCAAAGACAAAGAGTGACTTGAAGGTAAGGAAGAAAAATGTCAAAATTCCAAACAATAGGTGATCAATTCTTAGAAAGTAGGGTCTTGAAGGCCAAGACCAAGATGTACTAAGGTTGTAAAACTTCTAAGCAAGTGCGAAAAGAAAGAAATAAATTTAGAGTGAAAACCCTAGAATATTTCTCACAAAAAAGGGGTAGCACTCTGGTGTAAAGGGCACCAGAGTGTTCCAACGCTCTATGTAAATCCAACAGGGAGTGCCAGTGCTCTTATAGCAAGGGTTGGGGAGTGCTAGGCTCTCAAAATTCATAAAAAATGCCCATAAATTCAAAAAAATCAAGCAAACTTAGTTAATCAACTTGAAGGTGATGAAATCAAGAGCCAATCAATCAAATCTAAGAATCAAAGATAGTATGGAGAAGGTCAAGAAGTGGGAAAAGGCCAAGACAAGGCATAGGAAATGAATAAAAAATGAAAGCTCCTCCCCAATGGAGTCGCCAATTTCTATTACAGGAGAATCCCCCTGCGGACAAGTGGATTTCCTCTTGGATGCTAGAGCCCTAACTCTAAGACAAAAAGTGATATTATGGACACTGAAACTTATTTATCATAAAGCTAAACTATCAAAGAAGAAGAGGGAAGAAAGGCAAGTACCTTTTTACTGATGTTTGTCCTTGCTCACTCCAGGGTGATCTTGATCTCCAAGTTCAGTTGAAGGTTATGTGGTATAATGAGAAACAACAACAATACTTCCCACTCTACTATGATTAGATTTATACTGAATCTATGAAAGAAACAATTTCATATAAATAAAATTTAAAGGAAACAGTCGAGGCATGAATTTATATTAGTGAGAACAAAGTGTTGCTTACAGCCATGGATGTAGTGCAACAACTTCACCAAGCTCCCTTTGTCCAGACCCTTGCTCAATTAATCCACACACAGAAATGATATCTCCCTTATGAGATCATAAGTTAGATTCTTTACAATGTCTCTCTACCCTGTCAATACCACTCATGAGATCATAAGTTTGGTATCTTCAATCTCTATCATGTCATATACCTTTCACCATGAGAAGACCTCCTTATATAATCTTTGAGAGGCCCAACCACTTGAGATATCTTTCAGATAAGTTGAGGATTCCTCTCCTTCAGTTGTGGATCTTACCTAAGATCATGCCTTGACCTCTGATTCGAATCCAACCACCTTCAAAGATTGAGGGGATTCTTCCCTGATTTCCTCTAACAAACCAAAATTTTCCCATAAAAGGCCAATGCTCCCTCAAAAGGGGCACAACGCATTGGAACGCTCCCCCAGAAGAGGGTACAGAGCACCAGTGCTACCTGACAGTATGTAGGGGAGTGCTCCCTTCCAAATTTGAATTTTGAGTGGCTTTTCAAGTCTCAAAAGGCTTGTACTCCTTGTCAATTGATTTCTCCTCTTCAAAACTATCATTTGAGGTGTCTTAAGTGTCCTTATGATGTTGTTAGAGAGAAGACATAGGCAATATAATAGTGTGATGTTTGCGACACTTGGGACACTTGCGACCAATATGTGACACGTGTAATGACGACACTAGGCATCACTGCAATGAGTGATTTTGAGGTGTAACAATGGGCACCTGAAACAACGACTAGGAACTGAATATTTCTTCAACCCACCAAACCAACGATCCACCAAATAAATTTGAAGAAATGGCGAAGAATGGAAAACAGATAGACGGTCTTCGAAATGGGTTGACAATAGTTCCACAAAAGACGTGAGGACCCGAAGGTTAAATTGTATTTCTTGGAAGTTTTCAATGCAAAATGTATACGACAGAAGAGGGCATGATAGGTGGAGTGTAATATAGAAGAGGGTATGATCTGAGTCCAGTTGAAAATTTGCATGTCGCAAAAGTGACGGTATTGTTCGTAGGCCATGGAACAACAAAAGTCCAATATAGAGCCCCCCTACTTGGAATTCGCGGCCGGAGAAGTGTCTTCGTCTGTCAATTTGTCTATTGCAAAAATCTGAGGCATTTTATTAGCCAACCAACCTGCAAGTCTGGCTGTCAATTTGTATAGTGAAAAACTATGGGTTCTGTTTGTAGGGAACATAACTATAGAGGAAATGATTTTCCCTTTAATATAGCATATGTGGCGCAAATGTGGTATGGCTCGTTTTAGCACTTTTCCATCCGTAAACAAAGGCAATCTTGAGCCCGCCAACCCTGGAGCTTGTGTGTCAATTTGTATATCGTGGAGGTCCGAATCCGAATTCTGTTTGGAGGTCAGAAAAGTAGAATTGCAATGTTGAGCCAACCAACGCGCAAGTTCGCCTGTCAATTTGTATATGGAAGAACTCTGGGTGCTACTTGTAGGACACAGAACAATAGAGGGAAGATTTAAAGAAAGGGGAAGCGCTCGTTGAAAATGCATGAATCTGCCAAGCCACGCAGTAAGGAATTTTCATAAATAAACGATTAAGTAACCAGGAAGAGAAACTATAGGGAATAAAAGAGTGGGAAAATAGAAAGGCAGAGGGAAATTTTCGTAAGCGCGAATTGGTTTCAAAGAAGCCCCATTGTTGCAAAACCATCATTTTCTACTAATTGTCAGCAAATGCATTGTTGAAGATTATATTTTATTGCAACCTGTGCATGTAAGTATGTTCTTGATACATTCTTCCATGACTGTAACATATTAACTTAACTATTAAACTTCATTTTCTACTAATTGCCCTAAAATGCTTTGTTGAAGATTAGATTTTATTGGAACGTGCGGGTACAACTGTGTTCTTGATACATTCTTCTATGACTGTAACATATTAACTTAAGTATTAAACTTCTTTCATTAAGGGTTTTTAGCATTATAACTTAATAATTGCATGTCTAGAAACAAGAATGACGATTTTTCTACAAGATTGTACATTGGTATTGCTATGTTCTATCTGCTTTACGAATAGAATTGAACGTTGGTTTGAAATTGTGTAATCCATTTTTTGTTTGCATAAAAGGCTGGTTGATTGACATGGTACATTGTCATATAATTGTTACATGTTCCATCTTAGAAAAAATAACCTAAGTAAACACAATATCCAATAACTACGAGAGCACCGAACCATGCCAATGAGAAGAGACGTTAAATCCAGAAAAGAAGCAACAACGAAGACTCCAAGGATTTTTTTTTTTAATAGCAAATCCATTTAAAAAAGTAATAAAAAACTGAGTATTGTACATCTATCCTTAGAAATTGGACCCATTTCTTCAGGCCAAAACATTGAACCTATCTACCACAAACACAGACATGGGATCTGCAGTATGCAACATCCTTGCAGTTTTCTCCTTGATGAATCATTCCATGGTGAAATTGATATTTTTCAGAAGCTTCCCATGAGGAAGAAGAAAAAAAATGTTGCAGGGAAAATGGAATAGCCCTTAACTAAAACCACCTTTGCATAGTCGAAAAAAATTCAGGGACATAGGTTGCACGTGCAATTTCAGAGGCCCAAATTAGTCCATTCTTGGTGGAAGAAGATGACTAGTAGAAAAATGCCTTGTAGCAGTGAGATTTCTGGACCTGATTCCCAAAGATGTTAATTGTATATCCAGAGAACAGTGCAATAGTCCCGCAAGTGAATAATTTTTTGGCTTGAAATATATCTCTGGGAGCATCAACATATCATTTCTTTACAGTGAAACTCTTCTGCCCAAAACAGACTAATTTGGAACTCTCGAATTCCTAATTTTGCGTTGCAAAGCGGCTATTGCATTCAATGTTGATTTCTTTTCTGAAACAGCTTTTGGTGTTTTCAGGAACGCCATCACTAAGCCGGAAAGTTCTACCTATTATGATTGATTTCAATTTGGGCTTAGGAATGGGAAGAGTCTCTGCATTGCCATCATCCATTGTCGTATCATCGTCCATCAGATCATCTTCTTTTGGCTCGAAATCCATGACATCAACCTTCGCACTAGACATTAATGCAACTAGGAAGGTTCGTTGAGCAGGCATGGCTGCCTTGGAATTCTTTGGCTTTAAATATATCTCTTGGTGTACCAAGGGACCATCTCCTTTTTTGATCTTGGGCGGAGGGAGATGAGCAGTAAGAATATGCCTTGGAATAGTGGAACCTCTGTCCATTATGCCCGAATGTGTTTACTATATCTAGACAGAACTGCTACCACAAGTTAATGACAATTTCTGTTTGCTCGAGACGATGTTTGAAATGAAAATCGGGGAGGGATAATATAACCCTTCGCAAATTATGGTTTAATGCGTATCAATGGAATATCTCCTTGATCCTTTCACTGATCAATGTCAATCTCCAGGGTTCGTGCAGAATGAGTTGTTACCATTACAGCTCACTAATTTCATAATTAGAAAAAAGTGTGAAGGTCGTGGTGATGGCTAAGAGAGATTAAGAATTAGAAATTTCTTAAAGGCGCCAACCCACTAGCGCACAAAAACAGATTGCATCATGTTTGAAATGAATACTTGGAAAGGATAACATACTTATGTGCAAATCTTAGTTTAATTTGTATTAATGACAAATATTCACTGTATTTCCAAACATTAATAACAATCTTAACGGTTCCTGTAGGATGAACTAATATTATTAAAGATTAATTATTACATATCTGGAAACAAGTACGAAGGCAACGACGATGGCTGCGACAAAGCATTGTACATTTTGTGCACCCACCAACCCATGAAATTGATTCTAAGAAATACCTTAAGTATGGAAAGTGGTCAGGCAGGTTACAAAATAAAAAGGGCAGAAGATATACCTGGGATATGTGAAGGGCCGATGATCATATTGTAGCTCAGTGACAAATATCAGCCGTTAATTTGTATGTCACCGAATTTCGACTGTTGTTTGTACGTAGGGGAACAACGGAAGCGCAATGGTGAGAGGGCAATTTTTATATTGCTGAACTTTGGGTTCTATATATAAAAGCATGAGACATTGGGAAAAAAGACCAAGTAAACATAAAGAGAAAACATTCGAGATGAAGGGGGGTTTGTTTTCTAACTTTTAAATCATGGAAGTCTGGTCCTCAGTGCACGTGGTAGAACAATGGAAACACAATGTTAAACCCGCCTATGTAGGAACCCGCAATTCAAAAAGGGAAAGAATAGAGAAAAGAGAAACTAGATTTTTTTCGAAAAACAAGTAATACAAACTAAATATGTACTATAAAGTATGAACATGAGATGTTAAAGAGCATGTACGAATCCCGCATTCCATACTTGGCCACTTTTTGGATCGCGGGTTCTCAGACTGGAGGGCTCTAAATTGGGCATCCATTGTTCT
>CBVK0101782894.1:0-12383 GCA_900067695.1 Picea abies
TTTGTTGCTACTCTTTCCTCTAGCTCAAACTCTCTTGGTCTCTCTCGGAATATGAGTGACTCTTCACATTCTTCTCCAAGCTCTCCTCAAAGGTGTGCCCCCTCTTCTCTCTCAAGCTCATTTTATTACTCATTAATGAGTAACTTCCCTAACCCTTGGTCTTCCAAAGAGATGAACGGTCAAGATTAGATATTGCCCTCTTGAGATCAACAGTCACAACTTAATCGTCCGTTGAGTTCACTTAAATCACTTAAGTGACACAAAAGTCATAAAGTCACTTTTTACCCATTAAATAACAAAAGGCTCAACTTGACTTTATAAAACCACTTTATAAAGTCACTTTATAAAATCACTTTATAAAGTCACTTACGAGAGAAATATGCTCAGTCTCTTCTACATGTTGAGCGTCGGCAATGCAGAAATACCTCTGAGCTACCAAAATCTAGCACTCCCTCTTAGCAAGGGAGGTACTTCTAGAGCCTCCACTTGGATGATGGGGTTGGAGACAGATCCAGGTGGAGGCTCCAGAAGTACCTCCCTCGCTAAGAGGGAGTGTTAGATTTTGGTAGCTCAGAGGTACTTCTGCATTATTGTGCCTAGGCAGAAGTCCAAGCAAATGTCTCTCTTAAGTAACTTTATGAAGTGTATTTATAAAGTGATTTTATAAAGTCAAGTTGGGCCTTTTAATATTTAATGGGTAAAAGTGACTTTATGAAAAGTGGGTCACTTAAGTGATTTAAGTGAACTCAACGAAAGATTTAGTCGTGATCGTTGATATCAAGGGAAGGTGAAGAGTCACTCAAGGGAGACCAAGGGTTAGAGGAGTTATAAGAGGGAGTGTTAGATTTTGGTAGCTCGGAGGTACTTCTGCATTGTCGGCGCTCAGCATGTAGAAGAGACCGAGCTTATTTCTCTCTTAAGAGAGAAGAGAGAAATATGCTCGATCTCTTATACATGTTGAGCATTGGCAATGCAGAAGTACCTCCAAGCTACCAAAATATAACACTAAATGCCACAAAACCCTAGTCTTCTTCTATCAAGAGAACCATAAGAGCAAATGCTCCCTTTGCTCCTTTAAGATTTCTTCCAAACCCTAGCTTCCCTTCTCTTCTTAGGGAAAACACTAACCCTAGTATTCTTAAATCAACTCAAGAACCCTAACACTCAAGACAAAGAGCGTTACAATGAAGAAGAGTACATATGGAAAAGACAAGTTTGTTCTACGTCTCACATATCTAATACAAGTATGTGATCACTATGATTAATGAAAAGACTTTCTCATCTCTGTATTTATATGGGAGGTGAGGGAGGCCAACAATAACAAAGTGGATAATGTACAAAACAAGCAACCTAACTAATCACTAGAGAGGTCAACATGTGAAGCACCCCAACTCTAAGTAACATGTCAAGCTCCAAAATATGCACGTCCATCAAGCAAGGGTCCCAAGGTGAGCTCTCCACAAGAAGTGCCCAACACTCCTCCAAAGGCCTCCAATCTTGTAATCCTCCCTTCTAAGCCATGTATACCTCCAAAGCCACCACACCTACATGAACAATCCTCAACCCAAGCCTCATTAAATCAAGCACAAGCCTCCACGCAAGCAACTAAGTGTCCCCATGCTACCTAATGCTTAGCACCCAGGAGATCCCCCTAAGCAAACAACCATGCCCTCCATGTACACACCTCATCAAAAGTGTCACCAAGCCACATAAGTCTTCAACCTCCTAAGGAAGTGCACCACATAAGCATCAAGTCAAGGTATAGAAATCCATGAATAAACTATCTTCAATGTGTATGTCCATCATGGTACAACCAAGTGTAGTCAACACACCATGCACCCCACATCACATGTGGTGCCCTCAAACATGGTGTAAACACTTTCCAAGTAACCCCAAAAGCTAGCACTCTCTTTTTACAAGTGTTTTCACAAACACCAGTTTTCTCCCCTTCGCATTTCAACCAAACCTGCAATCTACAAATCTGAATCCATTGTATCGTTAGAATTAACACAGGCCCCTGGAAATGCACTGTCACCCAAACAACATTCTCCTCCATCAAGGGAACATAGCTCATTTCCTTAAAATAATTGAAGGCTCATAAATTGAAGTGACCAACACAATATGGTTAGCATATATTCTAGAAGGTGTACTCACCCTCATTGAAGCTTTGGGCACCACTACATGCTCTTGTGCATCTTGCAATGTCTAAGTAAGCCATCTCAACTCCCTATTGGTGAAGTAGAGGGTAAGGATGTATCCTTCCTTAAGCACTCCTCGCCTACACCTCAATCTAACTCTACTATTACCTTTGAATCAACATTTTGAACAACAACCTCCTTAGTCCCTTCAATCACTTAAGGAAGTACTTGTAAACAAGAGGACCACATATCCTTATCAAAGCTTGACGCACCACAATCTTCCATTGTGTTGGGATGTAGATCATGTAAGCTTTAGAAATCTCAATGTATCCAACAAAACAAGATACTATCACAACATCTCAAACCTCCCCTCTACTAGGGGCTTGACCAATTGTGAATTTGAAGGAACATAACCATGGACCATCAACGTCATGTGAAACTACAACATCCTTCATATCAACTTTAGGGGACAAAATCTTTAACACCACATCGTGAGCTAACTCCACTAAAAGTACATCATACAAGACACTGAAAAAAAATTCTTCAACTAGGGATAGAAAAAATCATTCAACTCAAGAACGTCGTTTGATTGCATCCAAAAGGAAATGGAGCCCAATCCCTTCATAGGACGAGTAACATCATCACCCAAATTCACTTTCATTTCTCTCTCTTACTCTTGAAGTTTTCTAAAGAATTTCCTCTTATAATTCATATGTCTCGACACCCCACTATCCATATACCATTCAACACTCGATACAATGTTGAAAGATATACAAAAGACCATGGAGAAGGCGATCTCAAACTAAGATGCTAATTCTTCCACTCCTACCATAGTGCTTGTACAACCTACACCATGTTTATGTGGCTTGGCCTTCCCCTTCTTCTTCTATAAACATTCACTGGCATAATGTCCCTTTAGAGGACACCAAAAACAATTTACAGTACTCAAATCCTTCTTACTTTGAAGTTTGGCTTGATTCTTCATGTTTATCCTTCTTTTGTTCTTTATCTTGTTTCCCTTTATCATCTTCCCAACAAGGACTAGGTCTTATACTTCATTTTGCTTCGCTAAACAAAATTCCAACCTTATCTCTCGCTACACAAAGTCATCCTAGAGTTTATCATGAGCATCTAAGTTATCATCAATACAAACACCTTGGACAAAGGGTTTCCAAGATTGAGTAAACCCATTCAAGGCAATAAGCACTAGCCATTTTTGCCCCTGTGGCAACCAACTGATATTTGAACTCTATGAGCCTAGGCAGGTAACTCACCATTCTATTTGTGTTACTAATGTGAATAGTTGAAAGTTTGTTTCTCAAGAGCATCTTCCTATAAGCATTTGCATCCTCATATAATCCCACCAAAGCATCATACATCTCCTTATGGTCTGCTTCTCAACAATGTGAGTGGTTAAATGATCATTCACCAAATCAAGAATGATTCTCTTTGCCTTGGCCTCCTTCTTAGAATGCACAACAAACAATGTCAGATTGGTAGGTGCAGCGATCCTATCCTGAATATGCTCCCAAAGCTCAACCTCTTCTAATAGAATTACAACTTGCACTTCCACGATGTAAACTGGAAGCATTGTCCAACCTATCACAAGTCTCTTTAAAATCGAGAATAGTCATCCTTGCAAATTTAAATCAGCCTCAAAACAAAAATCAACAGCAAATCAAGTAAGAAACCCTTCTAGGGTTCAAGAGCTTCTCCCAAGAACACTAGGGTTTCACACCCAAACAGCCTATGATGGATCAAGCACCTCCCCTTAGTATGAAACCACTGAAATACCCAACTCCCTCTTTAGCAAGAGAGCAATCACAATAAAATCAGCTCTGAGACCATGTTGGAATTTCTCAAAAATGGTTTTTAATGCAAATTCAAAAATTCCACCTCACCCTTGAGGTTTCATGGAGCTATTTCCCATGAACTTTCAACGTCAAAGTTGAATCTGAAATATAAAGTACAACAATATATACTTCACTTCTTTTCAACTAATACACAAGCAGCCCAAGAAAACAAATACCAAACAATTGTACTTCAAGGGAACAAGATTTCCAACCCTTGGTGCACACTTCCCAACATAAACCAAATATGAAAATAACTTGTTACAGCAGATTTATTATAACATAAATCTACACACTTAGTGTCTAGATGTTTGTCAAATCACTTAACAAAATCTAGGCATTATTATGTCAAATCAGCATGCATAACCAGCACTATAAACTACTTAATCATCATGATGATAACATACGTTGAAATCAAATCTACAAGTACACAAAGTTTGGACAACAAAGAACACTTCATATATATACAAGATGAAGTTTCAAGTACATACTCACAGCTTAATACAAGACGGTACAAGTCATGTTCTACAAAACCTAGCTAGAGCATCCACCATAAATACCAAACTTTATCCACCAATTCCTTTTCGCTAGGAATCACTCCCAACCAAAGTTGGTCACTCCACCAAAGATCCAAAACAAACAGGTATACACACTAGTAAGCCGTGTTTAGCAACTACACTTGCATCACACAAGTGTAGAAAGAAAAACAAGCTACTCTCCCTCTATCTTCTCCACATCAAGTACTCCAATTAGTACTAGAACAAAACCCTAGTCTTCTTCTCTCACAAGAATCACAAGAACAAATGCCCCCTTTGCTCCTCTAAGGTTTCTCTCAAACCCTAGCTTTCATTGTCTTCTTAGGAAGAACCCTAACCCTATTCATCTTCTTGAATCAACTCAAGAACCTTAGCACTGGAGACATAGAGACCAAATTACAATGAAAAAAAATACATATGAAAAGACAGGTTCGTTATACCTCTCATATCTGTAACACAAGCATGTGATCACTATAATTAATAAACATACTCGCTCATCTATTTATTAATATGAAAGGTGAAAAAGGTCAACAAAAACAAAGTGGATAATGTCCACAACAAGCAACCTAATTAATCACTAGATAGGTCTACGTGTAAAGTGATCCAACTCTAAGTGACACATGTCCAGCTCCAAGGTATGCACATCCATTAAGCAAGAGTCTCCAGGTAAGCACTCCACAAAAAGTGTCCAATGCTCCTCTTCCAATGGCCTTCAATGCTTCAATGCTCCCTCTTAAGCCATGTGTACCTCTGGGTCCACCACACCTACATGAGCACTCATCAACCCAAGAAACCTCAATTCAAGCACAAGCCACCATGCAAGCAACCAAGTGTCCCTATGCTACCTAGCGCTCAATGTTCTCCTCATAATGTCCAACACTCCTCCAAATGGGTCATCCTCCCAAGCAAGGGACCAAGCCCTCCATATGCATGTCTCAAGTATGCCACATAAGCATCTAAAGTCAAGGTATAGCAAGTTATGAGTAAACTATCTCTAGTGTATATGTCCATCATAGTACAACTAGAGGTAGTCAACACACCTACACCCTACATCACATAAAACACCCTCAAGCCTGCTATAAACACTTTTGGAGTAACCCCAAAAACTAACACAATTTGGGACCCCTAATGCACCTACATATCCCAGCAGTAGACAACTTAGGGTGGACGACTATATTAATGAATTGGGGCTAATAATCCTGCACTAGGGAACTTAGGGTGGAAGTAATATATTAATGAACCCCGCTAAGCCTAATAATTTTATCTTTCTCAAAGTTGCTCAATATGTTAAAATATGAACCCCACTTCCTTATTTATCATATAGACTAGCTAAAACAACCTATGAATCATACCATCATATTGTCGTTTTATACTACAATTACTGGTTTACTCGCAAAATATGTATTTGGGCATTATTCCTTATCCTATTTATCACAACATACTCGGTGCAGGGATCTTGGAGCCCTGATCCCTACAGTTGGCATGTTTCTTGTTCTATAACTGGAAACTAATTTAAACCCATGTCTCTATATTTTTATCCCAGTGACTCAATCGCTTCCTGCGGGACAGAATTGAAGAAAATCCTGCCGTTGAATTCACTTTGGCGTATTTTCAATTGCCAAGCTAAACTTCATGCACTACCATGTAAATCTAACCCTCTATAGCTTTTAAATCCAATGCACTGAGATGAAAATTCGGGCAAACATTACCGAAATTCAGTCCAACCGAAACCAACATTTTACTCTAAACTTATGGCCCAAGACGACTTTAGTCATACGGGCACTTTGCATGTGCCTTGGTCCTAAGCTGTCAAAGCCAAGTTAAAGATCGTAATGAAAACTAATTATCTAAATTTATACATTCCTTGATGCCTTGCTCTCTGTTCTTTCTTTTAAGTGAAGTCAGAAACTTCAATGAACAGAAACCCGCTGCATTCTCCATAGACTAGAACAATCCCAAACTGTATTTAGAATAAATATAGGTGCTTTATCTATCAAGCAAAATTTTCAGTATCATCGGTGTATAATTAAATAAAAAAGGCTGTCTCTTCTGGAGATTCAGCCTGAGCTGTTACAAACTATATATTGAATGGACCCTAAACATGGCTCTAATTAAGGACGGATTAATCGCCTAACATTATGTCTGAAGAATAAAGAATTAAAAGACTTCAATCCAGAAATAAAAGCTGTTCCTCAAATTTAAAAAGCATAGGTGTGTTAATTACAACTGCGAACTGATCTCTAAACAGTGCACCAGGTCAAAGGTAGATTTTGAGAAGGCTTTCATTTAAACATTGCATAGTTTGAATTTTGTGAAGTGAAATGAAAGGCAATCTAGCAGGAATTACATTAGGTTTTAACACTGAATCTCGTAAAGAGCAGATATCTAACATTGATTATCTGAAAAGAAATGAATGTATAATATATAATTCATTCACAATAGAGAAACCATGAAAAATCAAATGCAGCTGTAATCTATTGCTCACGTTGCAAACAAATAACGGGAATCATAATAAATACATCCCATATCAGGCGGTGACCTCTGTGTAACCACTAACCAACTCTCTTAATTACATTCAGCACTCATCTCACATTACACATGCCCGGGTTTTCCTTGCATTTTAGTCAATTAAAGGTGAATGTATCAGTTCTATCTTTTAGATGACTTCGAATCATTCAAAAACCTTCAGCTAAAGAACCATGATATCACAAATTTAACTCAAGTACAAACGAGAGAGGAAATACGTACATTACACAAGTATTATAGAGATCTGATATATTACACCAGAGAAAAGAAGACTCTTGTGCATTCATGCAATACATCATGTCATCAAGTTCAGGAAGGCTGGTCATTTTGCTTTTCTGCCCATATAGTCTTTTGCAGAAAACATCCTTGGTGCTGATGATGCTTGCATCATAGGTCTAGAAAAATCCTGAGAGGAGTTGAGCTTTTCTGTGCTGACAGCCCCAACGGTCTGGTAAA
Organism: Picea abies; assembly: GCA_900067695.1. Lineage (NCBI taxonomy): Eukaryota > Viridiplantae > Streptophyta > Pinopsida > Pinales > Pinaceae > Picea > Picea abies. Next base: position 7,507 of record CBVK0101782894.1, read on the forward strand.
GTCTGAGTCTGCTCATTTCTGCAGCCAGTGATCTCAGATACCTATCACCCTGAATATCAATGGAGGAATGTATTTTTTTCATGCTCCATTTTGCTGTTGACTTTTTGTTGGCAGGTCCACGAGGAAGAGAAGGTACCGTTGCTTGACCAGAGATTGGAAGCTTGTCTAGAGTAATCGCGGTATCCTTGGATGATATTGAATTATATTTGCCTGAAGTTTTATTTCTAGTGGAAGCTGCTGTGCACTGTTCCATTGACACCATATCTTCCAGAGCAACTTGACATTCAATTTTCCATTGTCTATAATGTCTGCTACGGTGATCTTCATTCTTCAATATCTGACTTTGATAGGTACCATTAGATCTAGGACTGATACTTGGGCTATTGATGGAATATCTCTGACCTTTATCCTTGCCCAAAGGATTCTTTATTTTCAGAACGGAAAGTTCGTGCTTTCTCTGAAGTTCTTTTAATTCCCGCTCATGTATGGCTGATAATAACCTTAATTCACTACTTACTGAATTTTCATCATCATCTGATAAATAATCGGATGGCAACAATGGATAAAACTGTGATTTATAGACAGGCCTCAACCAATCTTGTTCATGATGTGGACTGATAGTGGATCCTTCAGGCTGGCTATTTCTCTCAAATCCACAGTCTTCAGAAAGTGAACAATCAGGGTCTGCCTCTTCCCAAGTTTCCTCCGAGTAATCTGATAATCCTGCCTTTGCTGTGGGTTCAGCATGTTTGTTGAATCGAGAAATAAGATGTCTGTTGCCAGTACCCAAAAACATGGAACATGATTGAGACTCATCAGATGAGAGAAATTTTCCAGCTCCTGAACTGCTAGAGAATGGGGAGCTAGGTGATGAGTGTTCCTCCCCAATAAGCCAGTCATCTCCATCCTGGTGAATATATGATGATTCAGTCGAAATTGTAGGAGCCTCTTCTGCTGTAAAAGACACATCGGACCCATTAACCTGATATACGACTTCTTCAAATCGTCCATGCACAGAATCTGCTACTCTAGTAGATGGCACGAATCCTGAATCTACTAAATTGTGAGATGTGAGATAATTGAGCAGGGAATTTTCAGAAGAAACAGTGGAAAAATGAGAATGAGAACCATTTTCCATTGATTTGGAGACAAAATAATCACAAGAGAGACCCTCTTCTGCAACTCCATCTTCCAGTGCTACGCCTCCTTTCCAATCAGGTACCAAAGCTGAAATCTCTTCATCAATCATAGTAGCAATTTCTACATCATCATAATCAGTGATATCGAGCTCTGCAACCATTTCACTGGCAACACTCATAGCTGTATCATTTTCAACATCAAAAGGAAAATAGATGTTGCGAACCAGACCTGTCATGTCAGAATTATGCTTTTAAACAACCATGTCAAAAGTCTATATGAAATAGAAGAAAAAATGTGAATCGTAAATGGGAAGTAGGAAAGAATCACCTTCTTTATCTGTAATCCGCACTCTCAAAAATATTGTATCATCCTCCCTCCTCTTGCCCTTTATGGTGAAACCTTTGTTCTTTGCATCTTTTTCTTCGAAATTGAGAGAAGGCACAGTTTTGTGTGGTTCCCTAGCTGCATTTTCATTCTCATTCAGAAACGTATTCCCACTAAAAGGATCTACCATCTGCAGGTTTTCATCTTTCGTATGACCCACTCCATTTTCAGTATCTTTGAGCCAATATTTATTTAAACTAAGTGGCCTTGATAAAACACGTTCTGAATCGTAATGATTGCACTGTAAGAACGGATCCATTAAGAGATCTCTTGCTGGCAACCTTCTAGAAGCAGTTGCCAGGCACTTCTCCACAAACTGCCTCACTTCAGGATCCTTAACTTTATTCAGAGCTTCTGGTTTTATTCCCTGTAAATCAAAATAACACTCATTACCCTGTCAGTTTGTATATCAATACAATTCTTGCTACGCATCAATAGCCAAAATTGTTCTCATCGAATTTAACAAAACCACCCTACAAAATGTAAATAAATAATCTAGAAGGATTACAAGGAAGCCAACCTAACAAATGAGAAAGAACCTTCAAGACTGTAGTGTCCCCAAGGCCGAGCCCCGTTGTAAACCATGTTTTGAAAGAGTAGTCTTATAGTAACCCTGGGTAGTTGAAGGAAAAGGGGTGTTACAAAGACAGTTTAGTTGTGTTGCAAGTGCTACTGGGAAAGTAGCACAGTTTAATTTCCCAAAGGCTCACTCACCCAAACATATAAATGAAACCGATGCAGTCCATCCAACCTACCTTAGCCTTGTAAGACTATAAATATACTACTTCTGATTTATAGTAAGTAATTAGAGGAGATTAGGAAGAAACTCAAAAAAATGCACAACTTTGAAAAAAAATCATCAAAGAATGACTCTTCACGAGCATTATTCCCTCATTCAAGATAAGTTCAGTTAACATCCATAAACAAACTGTTGATGATACTTATGGAGGAAATCACCCTATACAATAAGAAGAATCTACAAGATAGTTTAGTTGTGTTGCAAGTGATACTGGGAAACAGGCACAGTTTATTAATTTAATTTCCCAAAGGCACACTCACTCGAGAATTTCTACGAAATAACTACTTTTGACTTAAAATAAGTCTTTAGGGGAAATTAGGAAGAAACTCCAAAAAACTGCATAAATTTGAAAAAAAAAAATCATCAAAGGATTACTCTTCATGAGCAGAATTCCTGCATTTGAGGGGGGTTCAGTTAACTTCCATTACACAAAGTTACAAACTGCTTATGATATTTATGGAGATTTGCAAAAGTGCCCTAGGGATTGCCAATCACCCCAGATAATAATGAAAGTTCTATCTGACAATCATTTGACCAAATTGGCAAACAAAACTCACATATGGTGATCAAACACCGATTGAAGACATTGTTCGCTGGATACTTCATGTCAACACCTGCAGGGAAAAGGAGCAGATTTTCTGAGAACTTGCATAGGAGAGAGGCCGATGTAGATAGATTAGCAGAGGTGGCATATGCAAGAGGTTGGAGAACAAAGGGTTTCAACTGGTGCGTACATGGAAGGATTGTAATGCTTGCTGAAGGGCAAACTTTTTCCTGGGGATTCTAATCAAAATCTCTCAGGAGTTCCGAGTAAACTGGCATCAGACAATGGAGAATTGCTAGTAGATAAAGATATTTAGGAGGGCAACAACATTCTCATAAATACATCTAAAATAGATTATTTTGGCTCAGCTCTAAGAGCTTGAGAAATTTATGACATGGAAGATTCAGCAATGTTTGGGTTGTTCTTTTGATGCTTGCGATAAACAAATATATCAGTGGAACAGGACTCTTCAAAACTCGGTGAATTTTGGCTAGGGTAGTTAGCCACCCTCGCCAGTTTGGTGAGCTGAGAGTTGACATTTCTGGTCAAACTCATCAAGTTTAACACAAACTCGCTTTCAGCAAACTCAGTCAATGGCCACTAGCACTATATAAACCAAAATCAGACAATCTGTATGATGGTTTCAGTTGTCAAATATTTGAAGTGCATTTGGAGACCAAAAACTCGGTCCTTTCCAGACCCAAAAAAATTACCGAATACAAGGGCTGCCTTGACAGACCATAACTTCACTTGGGCGACAATTTCTTGCAAGGGAGGCATATTGAGAAATAGATTCACCGCCAGAGGAGCCCTAACACAAAATATTGCAGGTATTTTGAAGGATATCCACCTAATTTTCTGGCTGTTTCTTTTCTAAGATCCCACAAACAATCCAAACATATTGTTGTCTATCACATTTCTCACAAATCAGCGACATAGTCCTAAAAACCATATTTCATTTCCAAAATACCTTTCAAAACAGAAGAGGAAACAAACTTTTCTTGGGCACATTGCAAGGACCTTGGTGGAGGAAAGATCCAATGCAATTTTTGCAATAGACCAATATATCAGGAAGTGAACTATCTCAAATACCACCTTGCTAAAATCACCAGCCGCAATGTGACACCCTGTTAAAAAGCACATGTGGATGTAACCCATAATGCCAATTCAATCTAAAATGCAAATGCTAAAAATAAAGCAAAGTAAAAAATTGAACGCTGAGACAAGGGCCCTTCATCTTCTATGGTTGAAAGCTCTATAACCCCCTGTTCATAATAATACTACTACAGCTCCTCCGCCACATTCATGTACCCCTCCCACACCCTCTCCTTCTGCTGTTCCTATTTTATTCCCTGTAGGCTGTACCCAATCCAGTTCTTAACCCACCTTGGAGAAAGCAAATGGGGGCCAAAAAACTTTATATCAAGAACTTAAAGCCATTGGTAACTGTTTTACTCAGACTTGCCTTTTGATGTTTCTAGATAATAGATCCCTATACTGGCAGGTTAGGATATATGATGTTGCTGTCTGTGGCCCTGGATTCAATGTGCCCACTTCTTAGGCCCTTAGAGTAATAAAATTTTGATTGAGGATGTTACAGATGTGCAAAGAACTCCCTTGTTGAGAACCATGATTCTTCAGAAAAGACAGGTACAATTATGTTCAACAGATGGGGTAGAAAGAAAAACAGTCATATTTCCTCTTTTCTTGTCCAAAGGTACTGTTACCCCCCATGCCTAGGGGTAACTAAAAGAGATCATGTCTCATGGCCCGCAATGGTGACAATGATCCTAACCATGGTGATCATCAGCATGTCCACAGATGGCATCCCAGCAGCCCCCCTCATTTGTCTCTACAGCTACAAATCAGCCAAAGCTCATCACATCCAGACAACCCAGTGTATGGGAGATGGTAAGCCAGCGTCACCATGAGGTATATGTATATGCTTAGTGGAAAAAACGTCCCCTAAAGGGGAGACGTCCATGTAAATTAGGGTTTTACTTGTGCAAA
>CBVK0101782898.1:0-17405 GCA_900067695.1 Picea abies
TGACAAGGAGTCGATGTTGCTTTCTAACTTTGGACTTTAGAATTATGATTTTTAATTACTTCTTGCAAACAACCCTACTTTCAAACTTTGGACTTCAAAATTATGATTTACTATTAGTTTGTGTAGACTCTTTGTTTAGAGGGATGGATAGAGGTTAAAAGAAGAAAGGAAAAAAAGGTTTGATTGAGGACAATGTTCCTAGTTAATTTGGAACATTTTTTTTGTTACATTTTCTTTATCTTTTTAATGTTTTTAGTTCTCACTACTTTATTGTGTCGAGAGGCGCTCTATAGTGGAGTATGATAATAATAATATTTATAAAAATAAAGTATGGTGACTTTATTTAAAGTGTTGAACTTGAGGAAAGGTTAAAGATTTGCAACTCTAGAGATTTGATCCCTTTAGATACATGATAAATCTAAGGTTAAGATAAATCTATGCTTATAAGTATTTATGAATGTTCTCTTAGTATATATATAATATGAAAAAATAAAATAAAATAAAAAATATTTAAAAATATCTTATTAAGATAAAATAAAATAAATTTTAATTAAAAAAACTCGAAATAAAAAGAAATTAAGTAATGAACTTTCAACCTTTGCCCATTTTATTTAGTTGTTTTCTAAACAATGTTTGTTCAGTGCTTTGGAGGAAATCTTTTGAGTAGTGATTTATTTTTTAATTTAAAGCAAAATCATAAGGTTTCCAAATTGATGCAAGAAGCGAATAAGGATTTGGTTTCAATGCAGGAATCTTGTTAAAGTTTCTACAAATTGTTGGAAAAACGCGAATAAGGAATTGGTGTAGTGGGTAAAAAAATGCCATGTGAGGATTCTTATTAAAGTTTTTGGAAAAAAGCGAATAAGGAATTGGTCTTGTGGTAAAAAAATGCCATGTGAGGATTCTTATTAAAGTTTTTCCAAATTGATGCAAGAAGCGAATAAGGAATTGGAGGAATTGGTTGTGTGGTTAAAAATGGCATGCAATTTTTTTTTTTAAGTTTTATTCTTCCAAGATCAACGTGGTATATATTCATTTAAACAAATCATTAAAAAAATTATGGTTAAAAAAAACGTTTAAGAGAATCATGAAAAAAAATTATTGTTAAAGAAATACTTGAAAATAAATTTATAGATATTTAAAAATTATAAAGTTATATTTAATTTTGAATTTTAATATCTCTATAAAATAAAAATAAAGTAAAATTTATAGAAATATAAAATATAATTTATAAATAATTCGAAAATAAATTTAAAAATAAAATATAATTTATAGAAATATAAAATATAATTTATAAATAATTCGAAAAAAGTTATTAAGTTATATTTAATTTTGAATTTTAATATCCCTGTAAAATAAAAATAAAGTTTATAATTCATAACAATTTCAAATTTAAAAAAAAAATATTAATCTAAAATTAAATAAATATTTGAAAAATATATATTAATTTTTAAATTTATTTGAAAGTATTAAAATAATAATTAATATTAAATATGTTGAATTTTGATGGATAGTTAAGTGTTGTGAATAGCATGCAAAAAGTTTTTGGGGTTAAGTTTTTAGTTTGGTTGTTGTGTATATTACTTAATGTTCTTACCAACATTAGGACCGATTGTGTCTTTTTGATGTACTTGATGTTGTGGATTTCAGTCGAGGTCCTTTCCAACACTAAGACAAGTTGTCTCTTTGTGATGTAAATGTTGTGGTCCTCATTTGATGTCCATGTTAGCATTAATACTAGTTGTCTTTTTGCTATGCACTTATGTTGTGGATCTTTATATTTTGAACCTTCCTTGGCATCTCAAGAGTCAACACTAAATTTTTTGTCATATTTTATAATAGATATCATCCTTTCAAAAAAAAATGTCTAAAAATTAAAAAAAAAAATATATTATAGAAGAAAAATATTAAATATATTTAATAAATAAAATTAAATAATGAATTTTTTTAAAAATTAACTCACACATTAATTAATTCAACATAATTATTTAAAATACCTTTCACATAAGTCCTTAAGTTTTTTCAGAAAAAAATCTTAATTATTATGTCAATTTCATAAATAACATATTAAACACTAAAGCATTAAACATGTAATTTATTTTATATTAATTTCATATAATATAATATATTAAAATATTGAAATGCAATTTAATTTTAATAATAATTATGATATTCACAAATATTTATAAGTGCATAGTGAAAATGGACATTGGACAATCCCCAAAACAACATGACAAGAAAGAATCTGTCACATTTGTGACACCAAGAGAGTTGAAGATGAAAATCACTTTATCCTATAATGCCCTACTTATACTCAAATTAGATCTCAATTTCCAAATATTTGTCACAATACCAACCTTCCTAACCTTGTAATTCATCAAAACTTTAGTGATATTGGAAGACTTCTCTTAATGTTTTTCAAGCATCCAAATAACATTTTAAAGAAAACCAAGTAATCTCTTGTTTTTCTTAAGGTCTCATAAACCAATTTTTATTTCAAGCAAATGTCTACTGAAAAAACCATCATTTCATAAAACATTTAGCCTACAACTTTATAATTATAACACAATTAAAAATGTAATTTATTTTATATTAGTTTCATATAATATAATATGACATCCACCCATATTTATAATTATAAAACAATTAAAAATGTAATTTATTTTATATTAATTCCATATAATATAATAATATAATATAATATATTAAAATGTTGAAACTTGAAATGCAATTTAATTCTAATAATAAATATGATAATCACCGTATTTATAATTATAAAACAATGTTAAATGTGATTTTTTTTAATATTATATAGAAATGATATAAAATGTTATTATTTATTTTTAATTAAGTATTAATAATAATCAAATAAATTCAAGTACAATGAATGGACATATAATTAATTTACTTTTATAAATTTCAATAAAAAGTCTAAAGGTTTCAACGATCAATATTTACTCTATTATCCAAATCAATAAAGCTTTTTACTCAACTTTTTATTATAATTCCAAAATACTTCTCGTAATTTTTCTCTGACTTTTATATATTTTTCTTACATCTACGTCATCTATCATATTTCTAAGATTTTGGCTAAAAAGAATATTTTATTTTTTTTAACCCTATAAAATCATTAAATGGTTATATTTAGAACTGCTAAAGATAAATCTAACCATATGTTTGGCGAAGGAGTTTACCAAATCCCATGCTCTTGTGGCAAATCTTACGTAGGTCAAATTGGTAGGTCTTTCAAAGCCGGACTTAAAGAACACATATTTGACACACTCCACAATATGTTAAGTACTTGAGATCCGAAAATACAATCACACACAATATATCCAAGAAATCCACACTTTATTAATATAAAAACCATTAGGATAGGACAACACCTTATAATTGATTATCCTTTTAAGGAAGGGGTCCATTGATGCCCAATTGCCTCTTCAAGGGGGAAACCTCCTAATGAGCTACGCTCCAAATAAAATACTCTTCAACCATGCTCAATACATTACTTACACATCTCTATATAGTATTATCTACCACCTAAGAACATTCTAGAGAAGGAACCTTCTAATAAGCCTTCTCACCTTTATTGTGTTCATACTAGGCCTTATTTACTAAAAGCGACCTCCATACATAGCAATACATATTAACCTCTATTATTATTCCCCTTAGGTACCTCCCTAGGTACCCCATATTATCCTCCTTGATACACTACATTCCACCCCCCCTAGGAAAGTGTTTTCCTCGATGCTTGTTATGATGAAGTACAACCATATACCAGGGTCTCATGGGTAAGTGTGGACCATAATGTTGAAGTGGGCTAGAGAACTAGGGTCCCATGTAGAAGTGCTAGCCACCATGTTGAAGTAGTCCAAGCTCCACTGTAAACCTAGGTCCCATGTCCAAGTGCTCATGTGAAATCCCCTCCAAAGATAGTAGGACTCAATAGCCAATTGAAAATGGTGCTCCAAATGTCTACATTGGTCATGTGGATCAAAATATGTAGATCCCTCCATATCCAAAACATCATCCACATAACACACTAGTACAAGAGAGTGAGAAAACTGAAAAATAGTACTCATAGAAGGCTCTTGAATGCTGTCCATAATGTGCTCTACATGAGGTAGAGTAGAGTCATCATATAGAAGATAAAAGTGGTTGTCTTCCTAGAAATGACAATTATGCATATATCAATCATCACAATCAGCCTTAAAATCATACCAAGTTGATCCTTCTTGATTATATTCTTTCGTGATGTAAGGGTATATGGTCCTCATAATATATCTCTCTATGTACTCTTGAATATCTTCAAGATATTCTTTTATGTTCATGACGGTTTGAATATGTCAGAGAGTGTTGTCTATGAATATGAGGGTTATGAGCTCTGTAGTCTCATGGTCGTCACGAAAGCCCCTAAAAATTTGTTGATTTTAAATCAATAATATCTTCACTTCTGAAGCTTCGATTCAGGTGACTTTTTTTTTTAATTGGGTAATTTTGCGAGAGGAACTTAGATATACAATTTTTTTGTGCAAATTTTGTACCAATTTCCATAGAAACATGTAAATAGGGAATTTGTCCTTGGAAAGACCCTGAAAAATTGTTGATTTTGAATCATCGATATCTTGACCTCCCAAACTCCGATTCGGATGATCTTTTTGAAATTGTTTGTTTTTCCAAGAGGAATTCAGATCTACAACCAATTTCTTCAAATTCTCTTCAGAAAGCTACATGAATTGACCCGAGTGTTACATCTCTATTTTTCTTCTTCATTTGAAAACCTACAAAATATAAAACAAATTCTCATTTTCTTGACCAAATAAAGTGCTCTGATACCAAATGTTAAGTACATGAGCTCTGAAAATATAGTCACACACAATGTACCCAAGAAATCCACACTTTATTAATATGAAAACCCTTAGGGTAGGGAAACACTTTAAAATTGATCATTTTAAGGGAGGGATCCACTCCTTCTCACTTGCCTCTTCGAGAGGGCAACCTCCTAATGAACTACTCTCCAAATACGATACTCTTCAACCATGCTCAATACATTTCTTACACCTCTATATATAATACTACCTACCACCTAAGAACATTCTATAGGAGGAACCTTCTAGTAAGCCTTTTCACCTTTATTGTGTTCACACTGGGCCTTATTTACTAAAAGTGACCTACATACATAACAATACATATTAACCTTTATTATTATTCCCCTTGGATACCTCCCTAGGTACCCCATATTATCCCCCTAGCTACACTACATAATCACATCTATAAGTCAAACTAGAATTGTTGCATCAACACCATTTCACCCCTCTCGCATTATTCGAGAACTGCTAGAAATTGAAAAACATCCCAACAATTTTAATTGGGAAGATGGGTATAAACTAAGTCAATCTCGGAAATCCGCCATCCAACATCTTTCCCATTAGACCTTTTCTACTTGCTCATTTGACTCCTATTCCCCTCCTCTTGATGATTCTCCTCATTATCCCCTATTCACATTTTATTTTAGTCTCGTTTATATCAGATTTTAATTTTTTCCTTTTAGGTAATTCCGTTTATTTTCTCATTTGGCACTCTCGGATTATCGTCAATGACTTCTTTCCCCTCCCTCTTACATATCCTCTTTTAGATTCTCTTCATCTTTAACCTTTATCCTTTAACCAACCCCTAACTGTGGATCTTACTTATTATCTTTTATATTTTTGAAAGAAAAAAATCCCTTCATTATTTACATCAGTTGGTTCCCTCCTTCCTCCTTTTAATCTCTTAACTTATTTAATATCATTTTTATAATTCATTTAATTTTCTCATTAGGCATTTATGCATTAATTTAATTTTCAACTTTGACACCACATAATTATTTCTATCATTTTCTTTAATCATCAAGCACCCATGTTTTTCTTGTGTTATTTGACTTGCTAGTAATTATTCTATTCTAATTTTAATGGTTATCTAATAATTTATTCATTTTTTCCATTATTTTTTCTTTAAATCACATCATTTACACTTTTCTCAATCATTATTATAGCTTGCATGTCTTGATGGGTGGAGTGTCCACTCAACTTTGGAGGTTTTAAATTTTTTGACATAGTTTACTTCTCATTATGAGTAAGTATGGAAACCTACTCCAAAGTCATCATTGACTGGATCAATCACGAGTGCGAACTACACTCGACTCCAAAGTCATCATTGACTGGATCAATCACGAGTGCGAACTACACTCGATTCACGTGGAAGGATGGAAAGCCAAAACACAATTGCTGGCCAACACGTTCTCGGATATCTCCTTCCGACATCTCCCCAGAACTTTCAATTCGGAGGCGGATGTCCTCTCCAAGAATGCCCTCAGACTTGAGGTGGGCAGACTCCACTTATTCCATTGCGACAGAGGACAAGAGAGCACATCCACCTACCTCAATCTCTTCGAACTTAACCAGGCCCACTGTACGCCTTTGTGACCTGGTCATTTCATGTTCTGTCAGCCGTTCAGGGAATGGAGGCTGTATTTTTTATCTGTTCTATTAGATTGCGGGTTCAGTGAAGCTCTGGATGACTGCTGGAAAGTTTTATCCCTGCTATTCCTACCTCACTGGCGATGGCGGGGATGCTCTATATTCCATTATTTAAGTATCTGCTCGCTTTTTGACAGGCTGTAGCGGATAGGCATCTCAACTCCGTCCCGCGAGCATTACAGTGGGATGGCCTACGAACACACAGCCGAGCTCGTAGATGTGATCTGTGGATCGATCTCTCCTTGTGATTGGACGGATGTCCATTTTGTAACTCCCGAAACTGATTGGTTTTTGCCATAGTTCTGGACTGTTATTTTGTCTTTGGTGATGTAAAAGATTTTATACTCTTTATAAAATTGAGTCAATTTCTTATGGGAAAAAAAAAAACTTAGGGTTCATGCATAACCCCATTCTCATATTAATTCTCAAAAGAATTCTTGATGCATTTGGCTCAATAATCAACGTGCAATAAATGATTCTTAACCTTTACTTTGTCATGGCAACTCAATTTATCACAGTTAATGGAATCGATCAAGATCTTGTACTCCTTTCTCAAGGATCTCCATCCACCATCCTGTGTTATTTGCACTTCAAGTTCTTGTGATGACCATCCATGTAGTGGTTGGGAAAATCTGCAAAAGCAATAAGGAGAATTTAAGAGGGAAAATGACAAAGCTTGAAAACAACATGAGGGTCATATCAATACTCTAGAGATTTTTTATGCCGCATTCAAAAAAAAATCCCATTGCTAAGATTGGTGAGTTCTTGCATTATATAAGGGACATTCATATCACCCCATTTTCAATAAGGGACCTTACAATTCAACAAATTGAAAATTGTTGAAATTGCTTATTCCATTGTTGGGATCATGACTTCATACATTTGGGTGGAATCAAATCCCCCATTATAGTCCAAGTTGATAGGTTTAGAGTTGCATGGATTATTGTGAGGGGATTCTTCCCATTTTCATACCAGAAATACACATCAATAAGAGGGGTGAAATGAATGCCCCTTATCCCACGTCGTGAGTTCATTCTTTCCCATAACCTACCATTTTCATTGTGTTCTTTAATCAAATCACATAGTCTTGAATAATAAGAACTTGCAACAATTCATCTACCTTCCATCCTATTTATATTGAACCATTATAATTTGTTAAATTTGTTTCATTTTTCTTTTCTTTATTTATTGAAATAGTCTTTCACACCAAAATTGATATGAATACATTATAGCCTCATGCAACTCAATCATTATTTGAAAGTGTTATTTCAAACAAATTAGAGTGTCTTTTTATTTGAAACATCGAAAGAAAATCCATTGTTATCATTTGAATACCTTCTCCTATTCGAGAAGGTGGAAAAAACATTGAATTGATGTCTAATACAATTGTCATACCATATTTTTTTTAATATGAGAATATTTAACCTTATTGTTAGTAATTCAAGTGTTTGGACAAAGCTTAAAAAATGTAAATGGGTGTTCATCCTTTGATGATTTAGTTTGTCTTTTGTGGTGTTTTATTATTTATATATACATAAATTTTTACCAACAAAACAATACCATTCCCAATTCGTATAAATTGGGCTTAGCATGTTGTCATTTCTTTCTACCCAAGTTATCCCACCACTTACTCCATGCAATTTAGTTTGGTTTTGTCCTTTCATTGGACTTAGAGTGTTATTCATCGACCTTTTGATGTTATTATTGGGTAATCGGTCCATGTCTCCATTTCGTCCTTTGATTGAACTTAGACTGTTAGTCATCACTCTTTTGATATTATTATTGGGTAATTGGTCTACATCTCCATTTTGTTTGTCTTCTATCTATTCTTTTTGTCCCTATTCATGGACCATTCAAATTAAATCTCTCACTTTGTGTATACAAAATCTTATAGTTTTACGAAATTTGATATTCAACTTACTAAGAATTTATCATTTCTATGTTACTATTTACTATGGATTGAATGATCTTTATTACCTGTTACATTGTGAATGAGTAGTGTTTTGTTTTTCATGACTTGTTTAGTGGGTTTTCAATGTGTTTGTGTTGTTCTTCAATGCATATTGAATATGCTTCCTCATTTAGTGAAGTTTTGATCAATTGTGTTGTTTTTTAGCCAATGTTAATCACATCTTTGTTGTTTTTTATTCAATTCATTGTCATTGATGAAGCAAGCATCAAAATGAACGCAACAAAAAAACATATCTAAATAAATCATTCTCATTCAAAAAGTTAAAAGATGATTACTAATTGAACACATGGTCTTAACAAAAAGTTGAAAGAAAACCTCGAACTGTGATTTGAAATTATGTTGATGTTGATGTTTGAACACTACATGCATGAACTTGGATAGGTTGGGATGTTGCAATTTGCCCAATCCCTTAGTGTGTGGTCAAAGCAAACATAATGAGTGGAGGAGTGCTACTTTTTTTTTACCAATAGAAAATTTTCTCAAATTATATTAGAATATAATTTTTTTACATCTTCTTGTCCATCACAAGGAATCCAGTTAGAAAACTAAACTGGAAATACCAACTAGTAAAAAACAATAACTGTCTGGAAATAAACTTTCTTACAAGTATTAGTGGACCGATATTTCAAAAGAAATGCTACAAAAACCATAATACTAGATCAAAAGGTAAAACATCTTAACTTTTTTACCTAGATCTATATTATAAAAGTCCAAAAATAGTATAAGCAGGTTCATAATATCGATATAAGGAAATGTCAGAACAGGATGAGATGTCTTTTGGAGGAGTGCTACTTAACAAAGGGGGAATGAAGCATGATGATTTGGCTCATGTGCAATTCTACAGGGATGTCCTATAGTAGATTTTTTTAGTGCACCTCTTTTAAATATTAGTGTCACCCAATCAATACTGAAGTAAATTGTTGTTGGCATTGGGGCTAAGAAATTTATTGATCACCATGTTTGGCCCACTTTCTTAGCAATGATGGCCCACAAAGCGCTAACATGTAATGGGGGGGTCGAAGCCTAGTGGGGGGATATCACAACTCTCGGTTTACTAAACAAGCAAGACCCCATTGACATTTTGTAGTAGATTTGGAAGTGTGCCCCTGCATGGAAGTAGTTATGACCTCAAACTAAACTATTTGAGCATGTTCCACCCCAAAGGGGGTTCCAAGAAGAGGTAGAAACTCCAAAGAATGAAGTGAAAATCGTTATTGGTTTATTTGCATAATATAAAGGGGTTTCATGATGTCTCATGGATGAAACCAAAGTCTTTGTGTGGTTGTCTCACCTCTCTAAATGAGACCTATAAATCACAATTTACAATGAGATGAGAAAAGTGTTTGGTCCCATAAGGGAATGTGCAACCTTGTTGCTAACAATCCTTTGTATCATGTCATAATGGTAGATTGTGTGATTCGGGTCATGCACTTGATCTAGTGGGAGATATGTAAACAAAATTAATTGTCAATCAATGATCAATTTTGAAGAATATTTCATCATGCTAAAGGGTGCCTAAAAACATGGAAAATCCATCATATAAGCATATCAGGTGGCCTAAAAGGACCTAGTAGAACATCTAAAACATCCAAAGAAGATTAAAAAAAAAAGGTTACAAGATGAAACTCGATAAATTAAGGTTGCATTAAGGCTAACTACATCATGTACCAAGTAGCAATTCCCCCATCATTGTGCGCATGTAGCCATTGATGGCGTGCACATGTATATCTATCGAGCTCAAGTCTGGATCAAGCGACAAAATCCAGGCTTTGTCACTACATTTCCCCCTTGACAAAAGCAGTACATTAAAGGATGATAATGAGGTTTCAAACTATTGAAAGTGTCTTCCAATTAGTGATGTAAGCAAGAAAGCATGTGAGATGCATGTACCAAAGTTAAAAAGAAGAGAGAAACTTATGGGAACTTACTTGTGGTTGGGTCTCTTACTCCTATTGTTGGATGGTACATGAGAATCTCACAGGGTCTAACAACTATGTAATGAGAGATAGAACTTGAAGGAAATGTATATCATAACTTAGCTTGGCTTGTTAGTAGGAGGCACTAGAGGTTGTCTCTTCCATGAATTAGTTGTGCATAGTGTATGTTATTTCCAAGTTTTGACCTATTTTTCAGAAGGCTCAAAGTTGGACATGAGTGGGTAATTTTGCATAAGTTATGATATAAGCCATAGAATTCTAGGTACACGAACAACAACTTGAAACGAGGTGCATAAAAAGTACATGTATACTGACTTGTAACAACATGTTAGACCTAGAGATACCACAACATTAATGACCTTTGTGTGTAGAAGACTTATGGTGTTGGGCACACAATTCATTGGATTACAAATTGTCACTCATATAGATCCTTCCAAATGGCCATGTAACCAACTACTAAAGCTTATATACGTTTGATCTTTCCATTTGATCAATATTCTTGGTTCTTGTTAGTTAGGGGCTCATTGTTTTTTATTTATCATTAATCTACAAGCTATTTCTCATGATGAGAAGTTGATGTTGTAAGTTTGTGGGCACGGCACATGAGCCATACAACATTTGATGTATATATATTTTCCTTGTTAATATAATGGAGTTTATGACGTTCATCCTATATGATTGCCATTATGTATTATTTGGATGATATGGTCATTAGTGTTATCCATTTATGATGAATATGTTGTTTATGTACTTCCTTGTTATTGTATGCACTATGGTCATTCTACATATAAAGTATTAAGAATGATCTCTTTAGTGGGACCTATGTCATTGCTCCTTTCCTTTATCTTGCACCAATATTAAAGGCAACATTGTACATGCCTTGGGCAAGACCTCTTTCCTCCAAAAGGTTCAAAATGCCAACATTCTAAACTACAATCCTTTGTTGGACACCTACGAGGAACCTGGGTCTAAAATTGAGTCAATGAATACTTCCATTGTTGGGACCTCAACTCGCGTATGGTGGTGGGGATGCAATGAAAGTTGAGCTACAAGACTGGTTTTGTGTCCACATCCAACAATTCACGTGTCGAGAATGTGTAGATTTAAACTTGGAGGTGGAAAGATTTAAGAAAACTTATCGCTTTGAAGATGAGCATGAGATATTTTAGGCTAAAATTATCATAATATTGTATGAATGGCTAAAACGATTAGCAGAGTAGTGTTGTCATTGGCAACCATTCGTGGAAGTTGAGTGAAACATTGTGAATCTATTAAAAATTGCAGAGCTTTCAAGGTGAGCTCACTCATGCAGTAGACGATGGTTCAAAGGTGTTGTTGACGGTTATGTGTTGGATTTTTTCATGAAGTATCGTAAAGCTTTGACAAAAGTGCTGGAAGAATTCAAAAAAAGGTTTCATAAAATATTGATTAACAAAATTCTTGTCTAAATCAAGTTATTGTTAATGGAATATGGATTGTAACCCAACCCCCCAATATGTAAGTGAAAGAATTGCACATAGGGATGGTGTTGAAGGGCGATGTGGAGGCACCCTTCATGTGTAAAGAGGCCTAAGGTTCAATTGATGGAAGATGTAAATAATGTACCAAGTTTGTTTGTGATGATTCATGAATGTGTCCAAAGACACACATGTTTCCAAAGATGCACAACATCGACAAAACTATGGTGGAAAATCATAGTGAAGGTTGTACTCGAACAACTTAAGCAAAATTCTTTATAGCATAGTTGGATGAGCATTATTTATAAAGACGATGTGAGTTCTTAGACAATGATTGAAGGGTTTTTGTAAGAGCCCACCATACCTATAGATGTTTAGATTGAGCATGGAAGCAATCATGTGTTGAACCAAGAATATGATACATTAACAAATGTGTCACTTTAGTGTGTTGGATCTGCAAAAGGCCATGACATTGAAAGGGATGCAAGTTGAAACAATGATGATGTTGATTCACCCCATGTTATTTGTTGTTCTCTAAGTATCTATAACCATTGTTGTGCATAACACTAGTGTCACAATTGCTAGAATTTAATGTGTTCTCATGGTACTGTATATAAGTAGTGTTAGTGTTAATATTGAGAAAAGTCAAAGTTTATTTGTGATAGTTTATAGTAATGTCAACTTCAAAGTTGGAATTTGAAACCTAGCGGCTCAGCCTAGTCCACTAGAATTTGTGACAGTACCAAGTTTGCAAACAATTACTATGAGGAATTCGTAAGAAAAATTAGCACTACAATTATTCTTGTTCAATAGTCGTGGAGAAGAAGATGTTGAACAACATTAGTTCCTTTGTGGTGCCATCTAGAATGTGCTTGCAACTATGAGTGTTGCATAATTGGTAGAAGTTGGCCATAAAGTGCATAATTGTATGCATCTTCGTCAATCTTAATGTGGACATTATCAAATGATAAGACATAACATTGAAGATTCCCTAGCATCAATTAAGAAATATAAAGTGTGCAATTAGAGACACCATGGTGCTAATTTTGTAAACTCATATTCGTGGGTCTTGGAAGCATTGTGATTAGGAGCTCTTATGCTAGAGTCAATATCATCACCAAAGGGAGGAGTTAAGATTAATGTTGACATGGATGCCTCGCTAGAGGGAAAGATAAGGAAGCCTCTCTTAGTTCCCCAATGTTTGATGTTGCGTTATAGAAGGACTATTTGAAGGATGTGATTGAGGTGATGCAATAAGAAGCATGAGCTTGTGATTTGGGGTCAACAACACCATCTCGATCACCAAGTTCGATGCAAATGTTTCAAAGCATAAATTGGGCACATATTTAATGTGTTGTACACATTGAAGCACATTTGTGGTTGTAGATGTTCTTGAAAATTCTTGGGGATGAGATCTTATCGATTAAACCATGTGCCTTGTTAAGGCAAGTGCTTCACATATCTACGTATGTGGAGGAATGCAACTTGTGTTTTGTTAAGATGAAGAAACAATAACAAGGAAGGGAATTTAGGTCAAATTCAATGGTCAACAGTACTAGGTGATAGATGTTATTTTGAACTAGGATTTGATGTTAACATTTCATTGAACAAATCCTAGGAGCTTATGGGGCAACCAAAGTTGGTTTAATTACCGATATAAATGCATCTCATGGATTATTACAAAATATATCCTATCAATCGATTGGAGAATTTTGAAGTAAACATGGACGAAGTAAAGACTCACACAAATTTTAAGGAATTGAGACAATGGATGAGAAAGATCCCTACCCTACATTGTTGGGCATAAATTGGTCTTTTGACAATGAAACAATGATGAATTTGAAGCAACCCCATGTGTCATTTGAAGTTGAAGGTAGTCATGTTGTCCAACCCTTGGACCCTATGTTGTGAGAAAGGTTTGTCAAATTAGTTGAAGAGGATATCATTGATATCATGGTGGATCAATTGTACAAACTCACTTCATGACAATAAAATGACTACCTCAATCTTACCGCAGATGGGAACTTGAGTTGGCAGAGTTTTTTCTCTTTTGACACCAACTCAAAGGAGGCGATGAACCACTGGCAACATGAAATTATAAGTAGTATGCTAGAAAAATTACCTTAGTGAAGTCAATGAGGTGGATAGTCATAGAAATAAAGGACCCTCCTATTGATGCCCAAAAAGTTATTCAAGCAACAACATTAACAAACTCTTGCATGATAGATGAGAAGATAGGTGGGAATGCTACCCAATATTTAAATCCCCTTGAGGTTGTCTACTTTCCTTTTTTCTTCACTTGTGAAAATTACTTCTGTGGGAGAGAGCATAAAAAAGATTTTGTAGTAAACAAGGACTCAGATATTTCCTCCTTGCACTCAATGTTTCTTTTGTCTATTTATATGATTTTTATTAGTTTTCAGATTTGAAAGGAGAATATGAATTGAATCTGGCAAGCCTAAAGCTAATAAAAAACTAAGTTAGAAAATGAATTGAACATCTAAGAAAAAAAGTTGTTAGTGTCCCCTGTGTTTTTTTGTATTTTTTGATATATGTTAAACAACACTAACTATAAGTAGAAACTTAAATAAATAGAAGAAAGATGAATATAAATAAAAGGCTAAATTAGATTTGGGACATAAAGGGCACTTGAATGGTAAAAGAAGGTGTAAACTTGTAATCCAACAAGAATTCAAATAACAAAATGAATAGAAGCATGAAAGATGAAAGATATGAGAACAATATGACCCAAAGACACTAGAGTTCCTATTACATAAAGATAATCATTAGGTTACATTTAGAGAGTGTCATAGTGCTAACGACTCTTTTAAAAGCTAACCCCAAAGTAGTTAGTCTTGTCTTGACCGAGACCATACAAGAACAAACTAGAAACTTCAATCCATCAAAGAAATTAAAGTAGTTCCTAATTCCAAAGGGGATAAGAAAACCTTTGGACCATAATATTAGCTTTGCAAGTCATTTAAGCAACTAGATGTGAATAGATTTAGACTTGAATAACTAAACTAAATAACAAATTGTAGCAACTAGAAAATCAATAAATCTTAGTGTCACAAGAGAAAGATTTCATCCATACTTCTACTGGATGTGCATCGTGAAGGCATGTCAAAGAAATGTGATGCTTGATTTCAAATGTACTTCGGTCTGGAACACTGGTTTTTCTACTGAATGTGCATCGTGAAGGCATGTTAAAGAAAACAATATTAAGCATAGTTCAATTATCTATGTGCATGTATTTTAATATTAGAATAGGTATAGTTGACCTCTTGGTTTTAAGGATACTAGAATTGCTAATGTAGTCCCCCTCAAAAGACATAAAAAGTGCACATAAAATATCGAAGGGTAATTAAAGGGAGCCCTAGCCTAGCCAAGGAAGGAATTCAACTTACTACATGAAGCGCAACATAGCCTGCTCCAAGATGTACCATTGGTTCCTACTTCTCAATGAAAATGGGTTCTTGCTTCTCGGGAGAGAATGAAAAGAGATAACAACAACATCATCCATCTATCCCCTATGCCTTTGCCCCCAATCCACAATACAACTACGACTAGTTACAATGGTTTTCCAAAGAAAAAAGGTATTGTACTACATTCTTTTGCACCTATATGTTATATTTAATGTTGAATTCTATTATCTCGTTGCTTTAGATTCATAGTTGCAAATAATACAAAAATAGAGCCTAAATTTTGATGGTCAACTTTTTTAGCACTTCAATTGATTAAAAGTGCTTGAAAAGATTGATTGGTGTCTTGCTCATTTTCAGATCAAAAGTTTTAAAGAGATTGACCAAATGTGAGAACTAGAGCATGCTCAAGAGGTACTGTTAGCACAAATTTCCACACTTGAATAAATGTGAATAAATTAAATATCAGCAAGCTAGAAATCCGTGTAATTGTAGGAGATATTGTCCCTTAATGTTAGTGACATATCCCTTTTTGTTTGGGCTGTTGCTTGCCAACCTCAGGGGGGTGTCCCTAGTATTTACTTATGTTGATTTCAACCTGTAAATCTGCAAAATTAACCATAAAAGAAACAACAAGAAAAGGTGTTGCAGTTGTGATTAGACAACCAAAAGTTACAAAGTTTTGATTTTAAAGTGTTTGTGGTTGAATCCCTTCAACATTAGCTTAAAATATATGAAAGAAAAAGGAAAAGAATGCACTATTAAGTGACTACAATATGCCAAATTAATAGGCTAAGAACTTCTAAATAATGCACAAAATCCAACACAATACTAACAATCCTCGAGAGCTTTATACGAGCATATCAAAGCTTTATTCTCGTGTTTACCAAAAGGTTGATTGTGCCATAGATACATGTACAAAAACTGGTATAGTGATGACCCTTGCACAAAGAAAATAGAAGCTAGAAAGAGAAGAGTGAAAGTGAGGAAGAATGTTGGTATTGAAGAAATGTGATCACTAGACAATGAAGAACCCTTCCTTATATAAGACCAAGAGGGCACATGAGAGGGATAAAATAGGAGAAAGTATGCAAGGATCATGGGTAAAGGGAGAAAATAGGGCACATGAGCTAAAAATAAGAGAGTGCATCCATGTAAAGGAAAACACATGTGTGGGAGTAGAAAGGGAGTGCACATGACATGTGAGAGGATGCATGTGCTAGAGAAGAGGAATGAATTCAAGCGCATGAGTGAAAAAGGGAGAATGAGGTGGCACACATATGAGAGGGGAGAGTGCGCTAAATATAAGAGAGAAATGTGTGTGAGAATAAGGGAACATGCGCATGTGTGAGAGGAAGATAACATGCATGAGTGGATAAGAGAGAATGGAGTGCCCATGAGAGTGCTTAAGATAAAGAGAAAGGGCATGTGCACGTGTGGAGGGGAAGGAGAGTGTGCATAGCCTAAAATAGGGGGATGAGGTGGATGTGCATGAGGGAAAGGAGATGTGAGGGAGAGAAAGTGAAATAGGAAAAATAAAGAGTTAAGTCTTCAATTAAGTCAACAATGCCAACTAACCATAAATACCATGCGCCAACTCATCTCAAATGCATGCATGCACCTAGATGTCCTCATGTATGCACCACTTGTCACACTCTGAAACTGCCACATGTCAGAACTTGGAACTATTGCAAGTCACCTCCCACGACGACCAAACCTACTAATAATAACATTGCTAAAAATAGTAGTTCACCCAAAAATATGAAAAGGCCAAAAAATTATGGGACTGCTTGGAGATCACTGCCAAATATAATATGCCTAAAAATATGCATTGTTAAAAATAGAATCTCATCGCATGTCAATGAAAATAGACTCATTGGATTCGAAGCCCAAATATGTGCTCAAAATCATCATCCGAACCCTGGAACTCCAACTACTAAAAATAATAAGTGCTTGCATGTCATCTGGAAAGGGCTCACTAGAATCGTGAGCTCACAAGGATTCTGAATATATGATCAAAACTACCATGTGCACTGTTGGATGCAGACCTAGTCAGGAGAAAATACTATTTTTGGGAAGAGAAGCATGAAAGGAGGAAA
>CBVK0101782908.1:0-13204 GCA_900067695.1 Picea abies
TTGCATGTGGTGTGCATTTCTTGTTTAGTAATAATTCGAGGACTTAATAATCAATCCCGTAAAGATGATATTCTATTATTTTGTCCTTGTCACTTTTAATAATTCCTATTTTAAAAGATGGTTTTTTATGGATTTTCAACCAATTTATTATGAAGATTTGGGTCCTTATTGTAGGAGTTGTATGCAACTACATTTGATATGTTGTCTTAATAAAAGAGTGGTGTGGGAAAAATACTAAAAGTTTCAATTTCCTTGTTTCTCTTCGACCTACTCAATAGGTGTGTGTGTTGATCCTTGATAAAGGATAGAAGCAGATTGAGCACTTGAGCATGAGTTTTTTGCTCCCTCTCACAAAGCATTAAAGAGGGCAATATCCAATGGAAATTTTAAGGATCCATACTTATCTTAAAGTTTATAAACCTTGGTGAATCTTACTAATTCTTAACATGCCAACTTTAAAATGTTTGGCAATATTCTTTTTAAATATAAAAATTTCTAAGCATTTTATATTGTTCCTATAATTTTTTTCAATTTTCCAAGTAAAATCATTTTATCTTGTGGGATTTGGACAAATGAACTTTGAAAAAAAATGGAAATTGGTGAATCATTAAAGAAAAGGAAAATTAGCCAAATGGAAAAATTTAGCCCTTGAAATTTTCCCTAGCAAGATCGTCTAGCAAGGAATCTATTTTAACTAAGTTATTTTTCCAAGCATCTAACAATACTAGTTGAACAGAGATGATAATGCCTATCCATTCTTTTAAGCTCTGAGATTTATGAATATGATGCTTCCAAATGGTATCCCTTATAGATGAAGGTATTTTTTAAGGATCTTATTCTAGTGTTTACTATGATTTTGGAAATGTAGTATTGTATTGTACATTGGTTGGAATGTCTGTATCATTTTTTTGACTTGCATGATAATTTATGTACTCATACCATTTTGTACACCAAGAGTGAAGGTTATATTTTGTGTTTACAAGTCCCAAATCTTAATAAATGTTGCACTATCATGTAATAGACAATGCTTACTGGAAAATGTTTTTCAACTTATTTAAAATATTAATCATGGATTCCATTTAATTTTGCCTCATATTTGCATATGTTAATCTTGCACCACTTTTAACTAATCATCCAAGTACATGTAGAGATGGTTGCGAGTGTTCATCAAAGCAACTTCATAATCAAGGTTACAGTGATTGAACCAATTGTATTATTGTTTCATTCCTCGTTGTTTCACAATATGTTCTACATTTATATATGTAGTGTCATATGCTGTAATCTGTATAGTTAAAAAAAAACTATTGTGCATGTGTTTGTCGGGCCTTTCGCTAACCCTAACCACCATCCATGCATTCCCTTTTAAGCCCTACTGGAACTTGATCTGAGAAGGGAACCTTCCCCTCCAGTCATTGAAGAGGCTACCTTCCATGCCCTCATTAGCTTTTGTGGCAAGACATCCCCTAAGTCCCAACATTCCAAGTTTTTCACAAAATTGAACTTGAATACATAAGTTAACCTACATGTAGCATCTCCTCAACACAAAGCTCTTGCATTGGTGGACAAAGGCATGATTGGAAAATTTATGAGTCTTTGTCCTTCACTGAAATCCATGGACATTTGGATGCAAAAGATCTTAATGGATATGATAAATGGTAAGCCCTCCTATTTTTAATGTGGGTGAGGGTTATACAATTTTATCTTCAAGCTTAAGGAGGATCAAGATTTGATCTTTAGAAATGGCCCATATTTCATGGGTATAATGGGGATATACCTCAACAAATGGACTCTTGATTTTGACCTGCTAGTGGATGTCCCCTTAGATGTGACAGTATCATTTTGATTGCCTCATCTACCTCTGCATTGTCAAAATGATGAATCTCTCATATCCTTAGGAAATACCCTTGGAAATTACATAGATAGATCAAAGTTGAAGGTTGGTATGTTCTCGTGTGCCATAATTTAGGCAGAGGATGATATGGAGAAAGGTCTATGTGAAGCAATCAAGATAAATCTAGATGACTAGATCCATATTCAAAATTTAGACTATGAACATCTCTCTTTCAAATGAAAGACTTGTCATGAATACAAACACTTCACTAATGAAAATTAAAAATGCGTATCCATTCGAGTCCCATTTGAAAAGGAGGAGCAATGGAAAAAAATTGAAAAAAGTGGGACCTTTTAATCCTTTTGGATCTACAATATTCTTATCCTTAGCAACTCAGGATGGAAAATCCTTACATGCGGCTAATACATTCAAGATCCTATCCTAATCATAACCTATGATATCCATTCCTTTAAGGGAAGCACCTTGATTTTAGTCCCATTGTCAACTGGTGATCATCCAACTTAGAAATCCAACATCTCCTCAACCCAAGGAATCATCCAAAAATGCTATTAATCCTTGTGCACCTTCAAAATATAACCCCAAAGCCTCCATGCAAAAGCCTTCCCTCCCAGTCAAGACCCCTTCCATCCAATTTTCTGACTCCCAACTTGAATCCCTTATTTCTCCCTCCCATGATCTGATGATGGTGAGCCAACTTCAGAAATCACCATCACATGCGATGGGGGTAATAACAAGCAAAATATCCCAACAAATAAAGGAATAAGAATCGAAGGAAGAAAGGATGCTAAAGAAAGTAGGAAGAAAACCCTACAAAGAAAAAATGAGAAGAAGCAATCATCAAAGAAAAAACATTGCATCTTTAATCATTCATATAAAGCATGCTAAGCGACATCAATAAATACATTCTAACAAAAGTTCCAGGACTGTAAAAGACAACATAAGCAAATGGAAACATACAAAAGAAACCCTGTTAAACAATGTTAACTGTCTCCCGGAATTATATAATGCTAAGAAGCAAATACAAATTGGACACAGTAAGGGACCTTAGAAGACATAGGCACCCCAACATTATTCTACTATGAGAGAATAAATTTCAAGAAGCAAAAATACTGGAAGTTATCAAGAGATAATGGATAGGAAGTGAAGCGGTGACAATCAATTTGAGAGGAGCTTCGGGTGGGAGTCGTACTCTATGGAACAATGCAGATTTTGAGGTGTTCCAAATTATTTATGCCCAACGCTGGCTCTACACAAACCAAGTAAATAGAGTGACTGGTAAGCACTTAATTTTTTTAACATCTATGCCTCTATGCACTATTTAGAAAGGCAAGAGTGTTGACACACCCTTGAAGAAATGAAAGAGACTACAAATGTATAATTTTGTATATTGGTTGGAGACTTCGATATAGTTTTAGCTCAAGAAGAAAAATGAGGAGGGATCATGGTTGAAGATCCATATTGAGAAAAAGTACAAGAAATAATGGTAGACTGGGATCTCATTGATGCCAAACGAAAAAGAGAAAAATACACATGGACCAACATGAGAAACAGACTAGGCCACATAGTTGTTGTATTACATAGATTTTTAGAAGAATATATGTATATATCCTCTAATATTATACCGTTAGTGATTTCAAGATCACAAACCAATATTTTTATTGATTTAATAAAAGAGAGACTTTGGGCCACTTCATTTTAAGTTTAATCTTTTGTGGCTACAAGATGGGAAAGCAAGAGAAATAATAGCCAAGGCTTAGAATAAAAAAATTGAAGGGTCCCCAGGTTTTATTTGGGAAACTAAAAGAAAAGACACCAAAATAGTGTTAAAAGAATGGACAAAGACAAAATATGAGGAACCAACAATGGAGATAAATTAGCTCCAACAACAACTATCAGATCTCCAAGATATAATGGAGCGCTATGAAGTCACGCAACAAGTTCACATGGAAGAAAAACGATTATATGAAAAACTATACCAAGTATTCAAAAAGACAAAGAATACTGGAGGTTGAGGTCTCCTATACCAAGTATTCAAAAAGACAAAGAATACTGGAGGTTGAGGTCTCGAAGCCTATTTCTTAAGGAAAGAGACAAAAACAACAATTTCTTTCATAAACAAATGAAGGCATGACAACATAGAAATATAGTTTGTGAAATACAAAAGAAAAATGGAGAGAAAACCACAGACTTTGAGGAGATAAAAAGAGAATCCTTCCGACACTTTAAAAAGATTTTCATAGAGGAAGAGGAAGAAATTCTAGTAGCCACAACCACACTGCTTTGAGAAATTTCATCCTTGGTGGAAGATTCAAAGAATATAGTTCTAGAAAAGGAAATATAGGAGGAAGAGGTCATATAAGCTATTTGTGTTGGTTGTGGAGCCTAATTATCTTCATGATTCAGAGGTCTTGTTTCAACCATTTTTGGATCCCATTTCCTGACGAGGGGGCGTGGGGAGTATTTCCCCCCCACATATGTCACCAAGGGGGTGACGAAAATATTTTGGAGCCCCCCCTTGGCGGGGGTTTGGGGGCAACACCCCCGAAGAACAATTTTTGGGAAAATTACCTTGTAAAATATTGTAATTTCTAAGTAAATTTGGACCATTCATCATTAGGTTGCAGATATGATGGTAGCAATTGTGTTAGGGTTTTTTTCCCTAGAAGGCAACCCTCTTTTATGTATGAGGTGTTAGGGTTTTTTTCCCTAGAAGGCAACCCTCTTTTATGTATGAGGGAATTGTATCGTGACAATGTATGTGAGTTAATATTGTATTCTGAGAGAGGAGACCGTGAGAAAAGAAGAGGAAGTTACAACGAGTATGCTATAGGTTGTATCCCTTCATTTGTTAGATAATAATAAAGGAAGGACTTGCAATTTCTGTGGTGGACGTAGCCCACATTGGGTGAACGACGCATATTTGTGTCTCTATTGTATTATGTATCTTTTGTGTTTTATTTCCACATCTTTTTTTATATTATTGCTTTGTGATCCTCTTTTCTAACAATTTGGGGAATGGAGCCTTGCAAGGCCGCAAGACTTGACGATTTTACTATTTTATTTTATCACACATGTTGGGATATAATAAAAAACAACTTTGTGAAATGCTATAGTGGACAAGGAAAAAATCCAAAATGGGTGGGAGCACTAATTCCTCCTTTATCGTCCTTGTCCGTAATGAATCCATTCCCACCTCTTTTTCTAGATTCAACTTATATCCCTGTGCAATGTATCCTACAAAACCTCAAGCTAAATATTCATCAACAGACTTAAAAGATTCTTCCAAGAATATTTTTTGTGAATCAAGGAGGATTTATCCAAAACACACAGATAATCGACAACATCATCATGGTCTAGGAGGTGATCCATTCTAGCATGAGCATAAAAGAGAAAGGCATGATAATTAAAATGGACATGGAAAATGCTTTCAATAGGGTACATCTCTTTTTGATTTTTTTTTTTGTTTTAAGAAAATTTGGTTTCTCTAATAAATTTACAGGGTGGATAAAAGTTTGTGTTGGAGGACCTTAGATAGCCCCTTTAGTAAATGGAAAACTAGCTCCTTTTTTCCAGAGTGAGAGAGGATTATAGAAGGGATGTCCCTTATCTCCTCTCCTCTACATAATCACAATCAACTCATGAAGTAGAAAGTTGGAATTTAAAAGACAAACATGCTTGCTTTAAGGGATCTCAATCCTCAGAGGAGTTGGAGAATTAAATCATTCTCAATTTGCAGTTGACGTTCTTGTGCTTAGAGGAGCATATGTGATGATTATCATAATGATTCAAGGTGGTGATTGAGATATTTTTCAATGCATCTAGAGGCAACACAAATTAAAAGGAGAGCAATATCTATGGGTGGAATGCGTCCCCTCACATCATGAATCTAATAGATAACACTCTATAATTCATTAGTGTACAAAAGTAGACCTCCTTCAAGTATCTCGATACTCCCATATTGCTTGGAATTTCTTCAACATCTAATTGGAAATTAATAATTCAGAAGATTTTGAAGAAAATGCATTAATGGGGCTCACAACGACTAAATCCAACCATGTGAGTGGTGTCAATTAAAGTTGTAATCTCTTATTTGCCCATCTTTCAATGTTCTACAATGTTGGCTTCAGGTGGAGTCATTCATCAAATTGATGTCCTAATTAGGAAGTTCTTATGGGAGGGGGGCATTCAAACTCAAAAATATTTCATTGTGTTAATTGGTCGACGGTCAGCTCTCCATTGGCCAATGATGGTTTAGCTATTAAGAATCCCCATGTCGTGAATTTAACTATGGGTGCAAAAATACTATGGCATTTGATCTCGGGATAGAAAGCCCGGTGGAAAACAATCCTCTTAAAGAAATATATGTAGGCCAACCATCACATATGACTATACCTCCTTCTAAGGGATCAACCAGGATCATCAATTTGGAAGTTAAGCAAAACACCAACATATATTATCCAAGAAAATCAATTATGGGTCCTTGGAAACGGGTTCCAAATTAGACTATGGGAGGATGAAATTTTGGGGCACCACCCTTTATATCATTTTCCATAGTTAAGAGATCTAAATGAATGGATAGAGACGTGTAATATAAAAACCTTAGCTGACATATCATAATGGGACTATGCAAATGGGGAGATATGGATGAACTGGAAAGTGGAGAATCTACCTCAACAACTAATCAAACAATGGAAAAAAATATTGGCTAATTTACATGGAGCAACTCCAATTAGCAAAGATGATGCAAACTTCAGAGGATGGGGTAGGGAAGGCGAGTCTTATTCTATAAAATATGGATATATATTTATGGGAGAAACTAGAGACCATCTTCTACGAGCAACAATCTAGAAGGTAATCTAGAAGAGTGAAGTCCTACCCAAAATAAGATGTTCTATTGGACTATAAGCAAACTGAAGAAACTTCAACTCACTTATTCTTGGAATGTGAATTCTCAGGAACAATATGGAATCTTGCCTTCTCAAAACTAAATATTCTAGTGACAATGCCAAAAAAATTGAGATAAGCTTTCCTATCTTGGCATAAACATTATTTATGAACTTTTCAGAATAAACCTCTACTGAAGAGAATATGGATATCAACTTCCCTCTTCATATGTTGGAAGATCTGGTTGGCCATAAATAAATTGATTTTCAAGCAAGAAGATATCTCAACTAGAATAGTGGATTCTCAGGTCAGAGGCATGATAATGGAGACAATATCAACTAATGGATAAAGAGGACAAAACAACACAAATATGGAAGCAGAAGAAAGGATTTGGATCGAGGATCTATCAAAAATTCAAAACCTCTTTGGAAAATCTAGGGAAGGAGACCAAATAAATATCATAACTGGAATTTAAGAATAATGGAAGTTGAAATGAAAGACTAGACTCACAGTAGACAACACAAACTCTCTTATTTGATGCAACCTTGAAGGGCAGCCCTAAGGTGGTTTGCATCGGGGGTTGTTATCTTTGACCTCAAAGGAAATCAATACAAATTATTTGCTTTGGGAATTAGAGAAACCACAAACAACCAAAAAAAAGCCTAGACCCTTTGGAAAGAAATTCAAATAAAGCCCACAACCTAGCCATTGGAACTCTGTGGAAAAAAATGAGAGGGAGGGGGTTGAGGTAATTAACAACCTTCCCTAAGTTTTTTATCCACTTCACCTCTTTAATTATCCATTATATGTTCTTAGATAAGTGGAAAATCCACATAAACATGCATTTGTATCCGTTCTATGGGACAATCTGCCATGCTTCTCATTCGATCTTGCAAGCTCTCTCCTTAATTAAGTTGAACAAGATGGGATGGCACAACGTGTGTGGGTTTATGTTTTTGATCCGGTCATGTACTTGGAAATATTGTTATAGCTTTCAAATAGGAGGTTGAAGTATCTATCCCTTCTTGTTTTACTGTGGTCTTTCTGTTTAGGTTCAAGCGGTGACCTTTTTCAGCCTTTTTTGAATTCATCTTGGACAATTGACGACCGAGGTTGGGTCTCATTAGACATTTTTCAACCTCAAGTTTTGTTTGCAGGTATCTCCTTCATTTCTTATTGCTCATCGAGTCTTGTGTGTTGTTTCATATTCTATGATTTTATTCGTTTTAAGACAAATTACTACTATTTTCTTGGAGGATCAGTCGAAATAAGCTCAAGATTTAGCATTGGAAACAAGTGGCCAATCTATTTTATCAAATCATAAAATTTTCACGAGATTCTCTTAGTCCTGCATTGGGCTTAACAACACTATTCTTCTCAATTAGTTTGAGAAGTACATGGACTTTGTTCTAGAAAATACATTAAGAACTTGTGAAATGGATACCCACGACCATCCAAATAGATTTGCATTATGTGAACTTTCTACCCTTCAAGATTCAATTCAAACATGTGAATAACACAATGCAATAGTTAAGAAACTTTGTCATTGTCAATAGGAAGATGGGGAACCTAAAAAAATAATGGGAACAAATCTATGCAAGGGACCTAAAGGTGTTTTGAAGACAAATTCTAAAGATGAAAGCCCAGTTGGAAAAGCACAAAGGAAAAATTGTACTATTGGAGGTAGGGGAAGAAAGTAATAGAGAGAACCTAAAGGAGGAAGAAAACATGATCATGGAACTTCAAGATAAAATAAAGCACCTGAAGCTGGAGCAAAAGCCTGAGATTGAGGAGTTGAGGAAATCTGTAGCCTCAATTGCATCAGTTGGTACTTTTGGACAAGACCAAGCAACAAACTTGGAAGAACACACAATGGATTATAACATAGAATAGGCCAGGAATACAGACCCCTCTCTCCTATCTTCGGTAGTGGGAAGAACTAATCAACCCATATGGGTTTTGTTAACCAAAATGTTTGAATTTATTTAGGTTTTTGAAGACTTTATTTATGTTGGGCCATTATGTAATGCTTTGCGCAAGCCAATCGGTTAACACTAGCAATATTTTTTTTGAAAAATTGGCAACCATGGATTCATTATTAGCCCTCCCTAATCTCTATAGGGAATTTTGAACTATGGATATTCCTTTTTGTTTGGATTAAAAGGTTGAATGGTATGATTTTAAGCCCCTCTTTTTATTAATAATACGAAAAGCTATATGTTTCTATTAAAAAAAAAATCTCTATAGTTAAAACATTCCAAGATAAATTATGTTAATTTGCAGTTTTACACATTTTGTTAAGTTGACACTTATGATATTTTGGTGACGACATTCAAACCTTTATTATGGAAACTTGTCATATCATGGTAATGACATTCAATGAAATATTAGCCAAGAATTACAATTGGTTATAATTCAGTGAAAGATTCAACGGGCATTTACCAGATTTTAAAATTCAATGAAAGATTTGCCAAAATGTTATAAATACATATTACATTATTGATAAAATAACTTTAGAATTTTCCTACGTATCATGGATATTTTCCCATTTACTATAGTTATATACTTAGGGGGAGTTCTTAATTTTTTCATTGTCCAGAAGTAACAATAATGGTTCTAGTCACCACATTCAACAACACAAATATCACATTACAAGTGAACCAATTGAGTAAAGCTACCCAAATATGAGGTGGACCTTCCATAACTATTCCCAACTTGATTTCTACCATGTAATATACAAACTGCAATCAAAATAAAACCTTCTTAGCTTACATATCACATAACTCCACCATGGTCAACCAAAAACAAAAACAAAAATGTATAACTTGATCTAATCCTTACATTTTTACCCTTGTTTTCTCTTCTACTTCTACATTATTTGTCATTTTCTCTTCTTCTTCATGGTTTTAGACATAGCTACGTTCTCAACCTTATCTCTAGAAAAATTGAAGGTGCTTACTTTGTATAATAGATATGGGCTTCTTCCAAGGTCCCCATTGTTGTTGTTTTGGTGCATTTTAGAAGTAGCAATAATGGTTCCAATCACCACATTCAACGATAGGAATAACACAATGAAATTAAACCAACTGAGGATATCAACCCACATTTGAGGCAAAGCTTTGATAATTATGCTCAACTTGATTTCTACTATGAAATACTAACTGCAAGCAAAAGGAAACCTTTTTTTGGCTTGGTTTCTAAATGTCATAACTCCCCTCATTTTCAACCAAAAATAAAAACAAAAAAAAACAAAAAAAATGTGTAGCTCAATCTAATCCTTACATTCAATCCATTCATTCATTAATCATAATAAAAAATATAATCCATTATATCTCCACATAAGGGCTAGGAATTATATGGAGATCATCCCACATAAGAAAGATGGAGACAATTAGGAAGGGGACAAGAAGGATGGGGCTAAGAAATAAGGGGGGAGAAAAAGGAAAGTGGTGGTGGTGGGGAGAAGAAGGATGGTGAAGAAAACAACAAGTGAGGATGGGATGATGATAAGAAGAGCAGTGATGAATCTAGAAAAATGAAGGCCATATTCTTGCATATGTCATTTAATATGTCTTATGAAGAACTAATCAAGCCGTCAAATCCCACTAGCATGATTGGTTTTGAAGGGTTTTGTTTGTAGGGAGACCCAGGTTTGAAACACAATGTAGCTAGGAGGAAACACCTAAAAAATCTGTTCAGCTAACAGTTGGTGTGGCTCAGGCTGGGTGTGATCCCTGGGTAATTTTAATGGCTTAGATATCCTCGGGTCACGGTTTTTTAACCAAAGGTTAGTCCCACAAGTCACTAACATGCTAGCAAAAGCAAAAGAACTTATCAATCCCATTGAAATCAAATAAGCCAACATGGGAGAATTCTTTAGCATAAATGTAGGCTAGGTGGTATATGACAACAATAGGTATTTGGCAGTAGATCAATTGGTGCTTTTTTATTTTCAGTGTAGTGCATTAGCCCAAACTTTGAAGAGAAGATATGGGTTTCAGGGAGGATGTATGCTTTCCTAAATAAATAAATATATGTTTACAACTTCTTGTTCTATAGTTACTTTGTGATTCTTCACATTGGATTCTATCAATCCCTTCATAATGACCTTATGATTCCTCACATAAAGTTTTTCATATTGTACTTGTGTCGATGATAAGTTGGAACTTCCTGGAGGAATGCCATTGGAACTGTGTGAAAATCATGACAAGAATTTCACAACACATAGTTTTTAATCGAATACATTATTATGATACTATCACGACATTAACACAACATTATATACTTATGATGAAGACTCTAACTTGACAAAACATGACACAAACATGTTGTATATGATGCACAATAGATTATAGCAATGCATAAACAACACAAATATGATGCACATCAATGCCACCACTACGGAGCAATAAGGTCAAGAAAAATTAAAAATTAAAATGTTTTCGACATCATTCTTATGACGATAACACCACACAAACGTAATGCAAAATTCCATCGTGAAAATCCGACACATACGAACCAAAAAACTTGCTCGAGGGAGAATGGGGCTATAGAAATGCTATAACTTCTTATTGCAATAGTGATGGAAGACTACTCAAATGGCAAGTCTGGAAGGTGAAACAACAATGAGATGGGAACCATTAGTAAGGAATCTACAAAAGGCACATATTAGAATCAAAGATGAGGGTGATTCCTTTGTATGTACTAAAAATTTAATATCTACCAATTATACAACCTGTCTAGGATATAAGGTAATGACCATGGAGGAAACTCAAGGTGGTGTGCCCTTGTGGTGGAAGGTTGTATGGAAAATTAACTCCCTAATGAAATCTAGAATATTCCTACATTTTTCTTTTTCAAACAAAGCTTCAACTTGGGATGTACTGCAAAAGAGAAGCAAGGGTCCAGCTACTATATACTATGTAGAAATGAGGAGGAATCAATCAATCATTTGCTGATCCATTGTCCATTTTCTCAAATTTTCTAGATTGAAGTTAAATCTCTAACTAAGGTGTTGGTAATTATCAAGCAAACACAATGGATGATTTCTCTAGAGCTTGGTTTGAAAATAGAGGATTAAAGGATCACATGGATCTTACTTATGTGGTCTCTTAGGGCCTTTGGTTAGAAAGAGATAATATTCTCTTTTAGATAAGGACATTCCGATTTTTTCAAGTGGCATCTAAAATTAAATCTATCTACCAGAGTATATGGATAGTTCCCAAGGCCAATAAACCAAAGCATAGAGAATAACTTATAATAGATAAATTGAAGGCCCAAAGAATCTTCAACGAGGAAAGTCAAGGGGACACAACTATATATGGAGCCAAGGGATTTTGCATCTATATGACTCTTCCTTCTTTAGCTTCAAAATTGAATTAGGTCTAAAACCGACAACTACATTGAAATTATGGCCTAGTAACTACTACTCATAAGTGTTGTGGAAAGAAATATTTCAAAACTACAAGTGTTTAAAGACTCCATGGTGGTTATAAATTGGATAATGAGGAAGAATGTGGTTAGAAATATGATTATCACACTATCATTTGATTAGATCAAAAACCTTGAAGGTATATTGGAAGAAGTCTCTTTCACATATGTTTATAGAGAGCTAAACATGCAAGCATACCAACTATCAAAAGAGACTCTTACTATAAATGTCGATTCAAATACAAAAGTAGAAAACATGAACAAGGAAGATCTTCCAACACTCCACACACCTATAAATGTTCGTGTTGCACCCACTATAGTTCAAAGGAGGAGTTAACTTCAACAAGGGACATATCATAACATCTTTTTTTCTCTATTTTTAGAACCTATAATATATGAGAACACTATTTATATATAATAAATATGCCATGAAGATGGAGACCTCTCTATTTTTGAATGTTCATAGCAACTTTATGTAAAAGGAGGACATCAAAACTCATGGATAACATAAAATTTTTGGATGCGACTCTTTTAAAATGGTTCTTTTGAATTGTTTCAGCGACCTTAATAAGGAAATGTTTAGTGCCTAAGCATGCACAAAATGTACTTTTCATTTCTCTTTCAAATATACAACATGGAAAAAAAACGTTACTACGAAACTAAAACAAATTGATTTCGTAATGCGTGAACATGCACGCACACACACAAAATGTACTTTTCATTTCCGTTTCAAACATACAACATGGAAAAAATGTTACTATGAAAATATAACAAATTGATTTTGTAATGCGCATGAACACACACACACACACACACCAGAGGTCAGGTAACAAGACCAAAACACGGGGCCATTTAAGCCAACAACAAGCCACATTTACATAAGTGTCACCTCATCTCATGGATGAGGAACAACTGGATTTTATGAATGATCTGTTCAAGGGTAAGTCAATTTGGGTATCTTTGAAACTTCCCCATGGTTCCCCTGACGGTCTCCCAGGCTCAAACCCTCGACAGACAACTCAACTGCTTGCAGAGGAC
>CBVK0101782915.1:0-12093 GCA_900067695.1 Picea abies
TTTAATTAATTAAAAAAAACTTACCTAGACTTGACGAAATTCCGCGAAACTTTAGACACTGTCTAGCATGGTCATTTACAACATTCCTAGACATAGGTTACCTAAAGACGAAACCACTAAGACGCCTTTCACCACTCTGGAGGACATTATTGCATGTGAGGAGGGAAAAACTCAAGGGAAGTCGACCAGGAGCTTGTCTGGTCGACAACCTGAGAATAAAAAACCCTCGGTGAAAGGAACTCCCTTAATGGCAACATCCCAGGCACCTGACCTAACTATGACTCATGCAGACTCATTACATTATCAACCCACGCAGGGGTGCGGAAATTTCGTTTACAAAATTTTAGTACTGGAACATCAGATGCCAAGTAGAACCAATTACTGTCTTCAACATGGATGAACACTTCATGATACATGAGTTGACCCCTGTGCTGCATAGGCGGTCAACAGAACCCTTGATGACCTGTTGTTGGTGCGTCAGGAAGGCTTGGAGCACCTTCTTTTTGAATGTGGACCTGGGTACTAAATAAATCCTTCCTTTGTAATAAATGATGTCATTTATGACCCTGTACCTGTCATCCTGTATTTTCCCATCCATCGATTCGCATGCAAACTTGTTCTTTGAGTACTCCACCAACAACTATGGTTTCCAATCTACTGAAATGTCTATCATCTAATGTGTTGAAGGTCTTCTTGATAGGGCATTCGTAACCACATTATTCTTGCCTTTGACATATTTAATGTCAAAATTGTAGGCTTGAATCTTGCTTACCCACTTTTGTTGCCTTTCGTTCAAATCCTTTTGTGATAAAAAGTATTTGAGGCTATTGTGGTCAGTTCTTACTTCAAATTTCGCTCCAACTAAGTATTGTCTGAATTTGGACAAGGCATGCATTATGGCTAGCATCTCCTTGTCATAGATTGTGTAGAGCAACTCAAGACCTCTCAACTTACGACTCTCATAGGCAATAGGATGCCTATTTTGCATAAGGACAGCCCCTACTCCTACACCTGATGCATCACATTCTAGTATGAAAGGTTGAGAAAAATCAGGCAGGGAAAGTATCGGGCAAGTACTCATAACCTTCTTCATTTTCTCAAACGTGAACTATGCTTCATCACTCCAAGTGAAAGCCCCCTTCTTGGTTAAGTCTGTCAGGGGGGCGCAAATCTGTGAGAAGCCTTTGACAAATTTTATGTAGTAGTTGCAAATGCCCAAGAACCCTTTGAGTCCTGTGGGTGTTTTTGGGGTAGGTCAATTGATGATAGCTTGCATTTTTTCTTGATGAACATGTACTCCCTTGTAATGTCCCCACTTTGGGACATCATTGCATCTCAGGGTGTTATAATGACCAGAGCAGCCAGATGGATGTTATAGCGAGTACAGTGACTATCGAGGGATATTTTGGGACCCGGCTTGCATCGCTCATCATATTTCATCATTATGATCCATTCCGCACAGATTGGCTTTGGTTCCGTAGCATTCCGACGATTTCCATGATTTTGAGTATTTTGAGCTATAGGTTAATTAAATTCACTGAAGATGTCATTTTGGTCACAATACTTGGAGGAACCTCTCAGTGTAATAGCTCATTGGAATCGGGAGGAACAACACTACAGGATAGGATGATGAAAAGTGACTTTCAGTGGCCCGAAAAGCCACAAGGAGAGATAAGGTGCTTTTTAGAGGAAAAAGAGTTAATTAATTAATTAATAATTAATAAAATAAAAGTCACTTTGGAGGGACAAGGTGAGCAGGAAGTATAAAGGAGAGGCAAGGGCCTCTATTCTCTCATTCATGTATGATTATCTTTTGATACCTAGCTTCTAGCTAGTGAGCCTGTACCTTGGGGGTTTTGAGGGTTTTGACTTAACAAACCCTAGAGGACGATTCGGTGGTGAAAGATTCCACCTAGCTTGTCCCAAACTTGGTCTCAGGGATGCAATACTCCCCCACACCATTCTAGTTCAGATCTACTCAGTTGCAGGAAAGTTCTACACTAGTTACAGGTACAAGAAGAGAGAGGGCGCACCATTGGGGGTTTCCAGCAAGGGGGGTGCACCATTCATTGAAGGAAGGTTCGTTGTAGGAGTTTGAGAGGGCTCTTGGAGATTTAAGCACTTGGGTTTTACTTGCAGGGCCTTGGCCATGATTTCTAGTGCCTTTTAAGAGAGTTTTATGGTCCAAATGATTCCCTAGAGCATTGGGGCGAATTGGAGAGAAGGACGACATTTTTGAGATTCACATCTATTCAGTTTGGAGGGGTTATACTTCAGATCAGGTCTTGAGACTTCACCTAGTGACTTGCAGTGTCCCGATCTATCTTTCTAGGGAGTTTCAGAGCATTTGGAGGCCTCCTTCATCAGGACCGAAATTGTAGGGTTTGGTAGTATTCAGAAGGACGCAACCCCACTTGGGGATTCAGCATTTGGGGGAGCACCCCTTGGTATTTCGGTCTGAGATTTCAGGAGGGGATTCTACTCACCCCGATCTACAGTTTGACATCTTCTTTGGAGTTTTTGGAGGTCTTTGGCAGTAGGGCCGAATTATTGAGGGTTTCAGTCTTCCAGCAGGGTGTAGCATCATCCAGCTTGGAGTTGGCACTTCATACGATCCAGATCTCTTCCAGTATTGGCCTTCATTGTGTATTCAGCCCTTGGAGGCTTGCATCTTCTTACTAGGAGCATTTTGTAGCAACTCTTAGAAAGTTTACTGGATCCATCAGTTGATCATTCAAGATCGGCCTCACTCTTGTATCTGGTTCTTGCTCATGATATTAATAAAGGTCAGATCTTGCTATTGGTTCCATATTTGGTGTATCTTGTATTTCCATTGATTATATCTTCATATCTATGTGTGATAACTAGATATAAACCCTAAAACCGAAATTAAGAAGTCAATCTGCAAGTACACACCCAAACATAAGTAAATCAGCAAAGTGTTTGACAAAATGCCACAACCAAAAACAGTTTAAAAATAGTGCAAAAACGCAATGTTCTTGGCCTCTTGGCTTGGGAACATTACATCCCTTAAGTTCTAAGTACAGAACCTCGGTCATGCCAATCTCACACTTAGACTCTTTAGCATATAAAGATTGCTCCTCCATGATACCCAGAATTTCATCTACATGCCTTAAGTGATCCTCCTATGTCTTTCTATAGATCAATAAGTCATCAAAGAAGACAAGCAAATATTTTCTTAGTTGCTTGTTGAACACATGGTTCATACATGACTGAAAAGTGGCAGGGGCGTTGGTGAGGCCGAAAGGCATCACAAGAAACTCATAGTGGTCGAAGTGACATCTGAAGGCAAATTTATGTACATCTTGTTCTCTCATTTTGATCTGATGATAGCCCGATCATAGATCTATCTTAGTAAAGTAGACCACACCATGAAGCTCATCCAACAGTTCATCAATTCGAGGAATAGGGTACCTGTTCATAATAGTCCTTTTGTTCAATGCTCTATAGTGAATGCACATGCGCATTGTTCCATCCTTCTTCTTTACCAACACAACTAATGATGCGAATGGACTTGAACTCGGCCTGATATGTCCCATAGCCAAGAATTCCTTGATAGCACTCTCTATCTCATCTTTATGCTTCTTTGGGTGCCTGTAAGGTGTAGTAATGACCGGCTTGGCCCCTTCTTCCAATTCTATAATATGCTCAAACCCTCTATCTGGTGGTTGTCACGAAGGAATAGGCTCAAAGACTTTTTTGTGCTTGTGAAGGATTTTTTGTATATCTAGAGGGTATGGTTTGTTGGTCTCGCCCTTAGTATCCATAATAAAGCATTGTGTTGCATAGGCTATCTCCTCTCGCCTGAATATGGCATGCATCTTTTTCACTGTCACTATTCTAGGTGAATCCCCTGTCATTCCCTTAAGTGTAACTCTCTTCCCTTCCTCTATGTTGAAGGACATCTCCATTGTTTTATAGTTGGTTGTGATAGGCCCCAAAGTGCTAAGCCACTGCACCCCTAGGATGATATTGGTGTCAGGAATGTCTACCACATAAAAATCCTGTGTTAAGGTGTATCTGCCTAGAGTCAAGTTCATTTGAGGGATGTACATGTCACAAGCTATGGTACGGCCCCCTGCTACCTCAACCAAGAATCCTTCAAATCCCACTGTGGGTAGATGTCTCCTCTCCACCATGGCTATATCAATGAAGTTGTGGGAGGCTCCTCCATCGATCAACATTGTTTCCCTTTGCCCCTGAACCACTCCTTTTATTGTGAAGGTATTGAATTTCGGAACTCCACTCATAGAAGCAATGGTGACCTTTTTATGGCCTATCTCTGGAGGTATTGGTGTTTCATGACCCAGTTGTGCTTCCTCCTCCTCTTTGAGGTTTCCCTGCATAGTATGGATAGCTCCATCATCTTCATCATCTACCTCCTCCTCACTGTCATACACTACCTCAACGTAGTGTATTTTCCCTTTGCCTAAACATCTATGTCCTAACTGCCAAGGATCCCTGCAAGTGTAACATAGCTGCTTACTCCTTATATCTCTTCTTGTAGCTTCATCTAATTTCCCTTTCCCTCTGTCCACTGATCTAGTGTCACGGCCTCTTTGAGCAATATGTGGCTTAGGTGTGAACCTG
Source organism: Picea abies (assembly GCA_900067695.1). Taxonomy (NCBI): domain Eukaryota; kingdom Viridiplantae; phylum Streptophyta; class Pinopsida; order Pinales; family Pinaceae; genus Picea; species Picea abies. The sequence goes on from CBVK0101782915.1 coordinate 4,612, forward strand.
TTTTTATTGGCTGCCCCAACCATATCCCTAGTGCGTTTAATGGCATCCTGTAAAGTTATAGGCTTGAAAACCTTAACCCACCCTCTCACTGGTTCTGTCAGTCCATCTATGAAAAACATAAGTAACCTTGATTCTGCCACATTCGGAACCATAACTGATACTCTTTGGAAATCTTCAATAAAGGCCTCGGCTGAAGTTGTCTGTTTAAGCTGTGTAAGCTCCCTGAAATGTCGATCTAGGTCTCCTTTGTCAAACTTGTCAATGATCCTTTGAGTGAATTCTTGTTAAGAGGTGATGCATCCATGACCCAAGGTGGTTATTCCATGAAACCACCATTCATGTGCCTTCCCCATCAGATACATAGTTGCATATTTGATAGCTTCCCTTTCCTCCATAGAGTTCAATTGGAGCTACGCATCCATCTTTTGTACCCATGTCGTAACCGGAAAGTGATCTGATCCATCAAAAGTGGGTGGCTCCATTTTCCCAGCTTTTCATCCAAGTTCACTATCACCTCTGTAGCGCTCCTTGGATCTTCTTTTCATCTTCAAGTGGAAGTACTCTCCCATAGAGACCTGTCTCCTAAATCATGTGCTCACGGTATTGTATTCCCTCTCTGTCGTTTCCCATTCTTCCCCCATACTTTCTAAATCCAAGGCATTAGCTTCCCTTCTTTGTGTGTTAAGGAAGGTAGGCATGTATGGCCTAGGGGTGGTTATGCTGAGTGTATGAGAAGGAATCTATCCTCCATCATTGGAGCGATGCTCCTCCATCGGACCTCTGTGTATGGATTCTTCATGATTCCCATTGCCTCCACGAGATCCACTAGCTTCATGATTTCCACCATACAGGGGTGGATCTTTGCTATGCCTCTGTTCCATCAAAAATTGAGAAAGGATTCCCTGATGTTTACTCAGTTCCTTCAACACTGTTATCATTCTATCTTGTCCCCTTCGAAAATTAGTAAGAGGTAGTTGGAGCTCAGACTGTCCCAATGATAAGTGGTTCTGCATTTCTGCAAGAGTATGATGCATGCTTTCTTGGTTGCCTTGAAGTACCTCTTTCATTGTTTGGGCTACTTTATCTGCCAAAAGTTCAGTCTCTTCATAGGTAGCATTTTCTGTCTCATGTGTCCCTCCCATACTGCCTTCCTATTCTTCCTCTTCTGGATTACCTGTTACTGGCTAACCCCCACGGCCTCTTCTTCTATTCATCTTGTTACTTTGCACAGGTTGGCAAAGGAAATTCGCTCTGATACCACTGTAATGTTCCCTAGCAATTATGATCAAGAACTAGGGTTTGTTGTTGTTGTATTTGTTTGATTTTTGTAGGTTGTGGTTACAGAAAGAAGTGTTGAATAGTTTTGTTGGGATTCTTATTGCATTGAAGATAAAAAAAACAAGATAGAAATACTGTGCAATGAAAGAAAGACATACACAAGATAATAAACTTGAGATCTGACCTTATTTAATATTAGAAGAGATCCTTATGCATGGATCTGTAGATCTGGTACAATAGAAGAGATATAGAGACAAAAGGTTTTCATCCACTGAATATAGTTGAATACAAGATTACTTTCTTTCCCTTCCTGGTTGGAATCCTTCCTATTGACCACCTATTCAACTAGGGGGTCAACTCCATGTACCATGAAGATATGCATCATTAGATGCTAACAAGTCAAAGACTATTTGGTTCTATAGGGCAATTTTTGCCTCCAACACACATTTTTGTAAATGGAATTTCCGCTCCCCTGCGTGGGATAATAATGTAATAGGTTTGCATGGATCATACTTAAGTCAGTTACCTTAGGATTTCTTCATTAGGAGAGTTCCTTTCACTGAGTGTTTTTTATCCTCGGGTTATTAATTTGGCCTAACCAGCCTTATTAATTTTCTTTGAGTTTTTACTCCCACTATTAATAAATCCTCCAAAGTGGTGAAAGGCATCCTAATAGATTCATCATCTGGTGGCTAATGTTTAGGAATGATGTAAATGACCATGTAAGACAGCGCAAAAAGTTTCACGGAATTCCGTAGAGTCTAGATAGGTTTTTTTTAATTAATTAAAATTTCCTAAGATTGGAAATTTAATTAATTAATTTTTGATAAATATTGTAAAAACTAGGTCATTGGGCTTTTGATAGGGGTATTTGTGCTTCAAAAGAATTGGAATGATACCCCCTACACCCTTGGACCAAGTTTCAGCTCAGTCGGACAACTTTTGCTAGGTGTTAGTCCACAAGGAGTCTTAATCAAAATAAAAGCAATTTTAATTGCTAGACCGTGGCATAGGAAAAATGTCAATTTTGTAATAATTGAGTAAATGGAGTAAAGTAAAGGTGGATAATGATGAGAGAGACATATCCTAACCTACCCAACCCCTTTCCCAACCTTTACACACCCCCCTAACTCACACTCTCACTTAAACCCTCACGCCCCTCTTGGGATTTGCGGCCCCCTTCCATGTGAAAGTTAGTAACTTGATTTAAATCAAGTTGTGGGCCCCTCCCTCATGAGGTGCGCCCTTTCTAGCCTCTCACGTCACCATGGAGTGTGTCCCACACACTCAAACACACATCCACTCAATTAGCTAACAACCTCATGGGGATTTGCGCCCCCTCTCTGGCAAAAAAGTGGAAACTTGTTGCAAAAAATGGAAATTTGTTTTAAAGCTAGGCGTGGACCCCTCTCTTCACCCATGCGCCTTCCTTAAATTCCCCATGCCACACTCCCACCTTCTATTTTCATCAAAACCTAAAAGCCATGCGCCCTCTCTCCTTGAGATTCATTTGTGGCTTGGATTTTGACACTTGGCAAAGATCCAAGAGGGGTCTCTTTGCCTCTCAAGCTATAAATGAGACCTCTCCCTCACTCATTTCTCACCATTCTTCTGAGTATTGTTATGCTACCATTTTCTTACCATCTTTCTCTCTCTCTCATTGTTCATCTTGCTTCCATTCCATTTGTTCTTGAAGAGCTTGGAGCAATTTTGTTGCTACAACCTTTTCCATTGGTAATAAATAAAAGCTTTGGAGGAATCGTGGAGTACAAGATTTTGTCTTGGTGTTTCATTCTATCATGAGGTGATATTGTTCTTTCTTTGAATGTTTTCTGTGGAATATTGGATATTTGCTTGGGTAAATTTTGTTTACTTAGCTAGGTTTAGCAATAGTGTAGTTGTTGGCCTATATGTTTTGTATGTGCCTATAATATAAACTTCGTTGTGTTATTGATGCATGCAATACATTATTTATTCTTTATTTCACGTTTTGTTCAAGGTTTGCAGGTTATCTCAAGAGCATTGTTGAGATAGATTCGAGCAAGAGTCTACCTTCATTGCTTACCTAAACTTCATAAGTTTTTCCCATCTCTTTTTCTGATCTTACATCATTCAGATTTTGGTTGCTAACTCTCTTAGATAGGTCATTTAAACATATTATTTTTCTGGTCTTTATATGCAGAAAATTTCTGTTGCAAAACAGAAGTTTTCTTAACGTTTGTGGGTGTGTTGCAGCATTTCCAGCAAGCAATAGCTTGCTGGTTTTTGCAGGTTCTCGCCAAGTCAAGGGTGCATGCTGCCCGTTTTCAATCACAACACACTTCCAAAGGCCCCCTTTGATTCGGTAACAAAAAACCCTTCTTTCTTAATCTTTCTAAGCATTGTAAGCAAGTCCAAAGAGGGTCCCCAAGTGGTTTGCCTTCTTGTTTTGATTTCCGCTTTCATTTTTAGTTTTAGTTTAGTTCTTTACTGCTTTTCCTTTTATTTTTCTAACCCCCTAGCTTAGTTGTGGATGTCTAATATGCTTATGGTTAAAATTATCTAGAGTAGATCTCACACAACAAATGTTAGTTTAGGCTTGTGGAGGCGTAACATTTAATCTCTTGCTTTAATCTTTATTTACTTGCATGCTCTCATTTCTAAAGCATTTATCTTTAACATTTGCAAGCAAACATGGGAATCTTAATACTGTAAAGCTATCTTTTCATTTCGGCATTCATTTCAAGTTCTATATGTGATTTACATGCAATAACTCAATAATCTAGAACTTCATTTTATGTTGCTTTAAAGTTTCGGTTTTGACCCTCTTGGACATTTTTGAGCAAGCAAAACATACCTAAAAACACTTAGTCCAGAGGTCTAATAACCAACTAGACTTAATAGAACACCTTTACCGACCATCTTAGCCATTTAAATCAAGGACTAGAGGAAGCAACGAAAAGGTGATAGGTCAAGGACGGTCTCGTGGCGCGGAGCATCCTTTTCCGGGAGTACTCTTTTTCTTGGGCTAACCTGTGGAGCTAGGGTAGGACTCGTTGCCATACTTCTTGAGCACCTAGCAGTTACTTGGTAAAAGCGGGGGAGTATTGGGTTGACACTTAGTTAGGATTCAGATTTCAATTAATAAATCTTTTAATCAATCCTTAATCCACAACTTTGGGCAATCTATTTGGCTTATCTCTCGGTGATCTACATTTACACTTGCAAGCATTCTTTTCGCATTTACATTTACGTGCAAGTTGTCTTTAGGAGTTGTGGGTTGATTATCTAAGTGGTCTTATTTTGTGTTTGGAGCACCTTTCCTTTCAAGTATCTTTTGTTTAAGTGGTGTTCATATTTATGGTGTGATCCCTCAAGAAGTTGTGCATCCTCTTGGAGGCATTGTCTTGTTGGGTCTTGAGTGATTTTTCGTATACGCCATTGAGAGCAGTCCAATAGGGTAATGCATCCCTTTTAAGAAGACACTCTATTGTGAGCATGCTAGGCTTGTTGTGTTGATGGTTGTCTCATCTTGATTATCTTTAATACCTGCACATACAAGCAACTTGTTAGTTAGTATTTGTATATCATGTATCCATTGTATCTATTTTAGTCTAACTTTGTTGTAATCTTAAATATTCTTTATTGTAGCTTTGTATCTAGCTTGTACTTAATCTTGTTGTAATATTTGTAATCTTTGTAAATCTCGTGTAATTAATCTCCCTTTAATTTAGTTGACCCCTTGCCCAATCTCAGGCACTAGTCTTAGTTGTCCTAGGAAAAGGTTTGACTGTTCATTCTAATTGTTGCATCTTGCATTGTTGCTTTACATCATAGGCTAGATTTTCCCCCAACCATTTAACTAATTGAAACCAACTCCTAGAACTTAAACTCTAAATCTCATCTAGAAACTAGGGTCTACCCCCCTTTGGCTTTCCTAGGAGTAAGACTAGACGGAAGAGGTTCAAGTCAAAGTGACAGCGTGGACTTTGAACCTAGGCATTGTGCCTCTAAGGACACACTAAGTGAGCAGGACTTAGCTCACGTTTGCAAGTGTGTATAAGGACAGAAACACTTCCGATCTGTGATAGTACGGCCCTGAATAATCAGATCTGGAACTGGTACGGCCCTGGCTGGCTGGAAATGCCCAATATTTTGGCCTCGCTATGAATGATCTCCAAAATCCACCAAAATACTCTCAGATTGTAGATTGGGGGCAAATAAGTGGGGAGGATCCAAACTTGAGTGGAAACCTCCAAGATTTCCCTCAATCTAAGATAATCTTCAATCTAGGTTGCGCCCTCCTTCAGAAACTTGTCCAAGGCCAAATAAAATAATCCAAGAGGGATACCCTTGGTGTTGATGCTGCAAAAGGGGGCTATGACCCTAGCAATGAACTTCCAATGGTGTAATACTGCAAATCTAGACTCCTCCAAGAAAATCAAGCTTCTTCTCTTCCAAGGATGCGCCCTACTGCTGGAAAACCTTCAGATCTACATCAAACTCCAATCACTACTTACCGAATAAATGTGACTGGATTAGAAGGGTGAGGGAGGGATCTTTCACCTCCATGGCCAAGCTTGAACCAAGAACAGAGGAATCTTTCACATCCTTGCTAGTTTCTAGGGTTTGTTCACTCAAAACCCAGAAAACGTAAGTTGTCTAGCTCAAGAGTGTAGAAAGCAAGTGAATAATGAGAATAGAATGTTGAGAGGTGCGCCCTCCTCTCTCTTTTATACCTCCTTTTTCTAATTTGCCATTGAGTCGTTTTTTCCCACTTGCTAAGGTATTTAATTTAACTTTTCTTTGAGCCACTTACTTCTTCCTTAGCCTTTTTCCAATGTCACTTAATAATACAACTTTAGAACCCATAGTGACCAAATCACACTTCCCTTCCCCTTAATTGTCTTGGACCATAGCCTAGAGGGGTAGCTAGCTGCTAGACTACTATGTCCTTGTGCTTTTGTATCAATGAGAAGGGGATATTACACTGTGCCATCTTTCACATACAAAATTTGGTTCTTATACACTCTTACATATACATATATTAAACACTATAGTATATAGATAGTGCAAGGTAAAAGTAATTGTATCTCTTGTGAATGTTTGCTTCTTTGCTTTCGTGTGTTCATTGCTTTCCATGTTTCTGCTGTGAACACACATCAGTTGGTATCAGCTATCTTTTTGCATGTCACTTGTGTTAATATTTCACTTACAAAATTTGGTTCCTGTGCACTCTTATATATACATAATATTGAATAGAGAGTATAGCTTCTACAAGGGACAAGTACTTGTGTCTCTTGTGAATGTTTGCTTCTTTGCTTTCATGTGTTCATTGCTTTCCACATTTCTGCTATGAACATGCATCAGTTGGTATGAGAGCCCTATGACTAGGGCTTTGGAGTTCTGCAATTGTTGTTCCTTTGAAATCCTTCCCATCCAGAATTCTCCTCAAGGCTTGAACTCCCCCTCTCTATTTCTCTAGGATCATTGTGAATCACCACGAGTATATTCAGTAAACTCAAGTGATTCAGTGGCACGTTGGCAACTCTCAGCCCTTTTCGCAGATTGTTGGCATGTCACTCTACCTTATTATCCTCATTTTGCTCATGTTTTGTGCAAATTTTATGCACTTCGGAATATTTCCCCACAACCACAGATTTTGTTGTTTTCTGTCTCCATACCATGCAATTCTATAATTATCACATTGATTTTGTTAGTTTGTGTTCCAATTATGCTGAATCTATTGCTCTTCCCATAGATTTCTCTTTAAAACTTGCAGATTCTCCACATAAAATCTCCTATACTCGTGCAATTTTCCCACAACCTGCAATTTTTTCACCAAGGTCCAAATTCTATCAATTTGCGATCCTATATCGCAAATTCTCTTGCAGACCTGTGGAATTAACCTTTTGAGCTATCTCAAACAGTGTTGCACATATCACGATATTATCGAATTTATCGCGATAATATCACTGCAATTAATCGCGATATTTCTGATATTTTGAAATTATCGCGATAATTTGTATTCATCACGATAATATCGGAAATTATCGCGGGTCGATGGAAATTATCGCCCTGATAAGATTATGGCCGGTTGTTGGGTTATAAAATCGGTTTTTTGGGTTTTATTTGGTCATTTTGCAAATAGTTCCTAGGGGGTTTAAGCTCTAATGGTATCGTAACCATTTTCCATCAAGCAAATAAGGGGAAATCCATAGTTTT